>CAUYRT010030503.1:0-110060 GCA_963574885.1 Lepilemur ruficaudatus
ACATTCAAAAACCTACTCTGTCAAAGTAGTCCAGAGAGTACATACATAGTGCTCCAACTGTATCTACGTACAACCAACACTCCATTTTAAGTGTACAATTAAATGATTTTCAGTGAATTTACTGAGGTGTACAGTTAATCACATTCTAAACTTTCTTAACTCTTCATCCAAGGACATACTTTCCCATAAGTAGTCTCCTCCTTCTAGCAAACCTTTAACTAAATATCCTTACTTCATTACTTAAAATCCTTATTTTAAATATTGTTCTAGAGTGCAAATCATAACATGTGAAAATATCTTCTGATCATTTGGAACATTTGGGATGTGATTAGAGAACACGCCAGTTTATTTATATTCTAGCTTACCTAATGAAGCAGATGCTGTCACTGCGCCAACTGTATCCCTTAGCACTCACTTCTCCAGTTCATAACTAAGGTTTCCTTCTGCAAACACCTGCAACTTTTATCTAAGGGATTTCCCTCAACCCAGGTGTCATCAGGCCAGAAATGTTGGAACATTATTGTCTGTTAAAGCAGCCCTTAGCTGCTGCTGAGAGCTGGAATCCAAAAACTCCAGCTTCCTTCCCCCCATTGAGGGTCAGGTTTCACAATGTCTTCCAAAGTTCCCCAGCAGAACTGAGCCAAAGGTGCCTACCTGGGAATATTTTGGATAATGTTTCCTTTAATCACCTCCTTTCCTTTTCTGTCTCACTCTCCTACAAGTTCTTCCTGGCACACTTCCAAATTAAACTATATGCATTGAAGTCCCTGTTTTAGGGCCTGTTTCTGGGGGAGCCCAGACTAATATACCTATAGTAGTACCTGAGAAAATTAGAGAATAGGGGTATTTATCAGTAACACCCTTGCCTTTCCTGTAAGCAGAAGGGATTATGTGTTGCATGTTTGTACCTATTGGGAGTTGTATATGGATTCTGGCTAAAATGTATATACAAAATATCCAAGATGGATAGCTATATGCCCCTGGAAGAGTTTGATGTTATTTATTACTTAAGAAGTTTAGAACTCTTCTGAAATCTCTACAAAGATAAAGAGAAGTAGTTCTTGGCTCTTGCAGCATGGAATGCGAATATTTTAGGAAGGCTGAACCTACATTTTGATTTCCTTTAGGTGTGGATAGCTAAGAGTCAAAATTCATTTAGCGAATATTTATTGAGTGCTTAGTATGTGCTACATGGAGAGGGTAGAGCACCAGTATTAATATGACATTATTTTTGCCCTCAAGATGTTCATGGTATAGTGGAAAGACAGGAAATTGGAATTCAAATTAAAGATATACACCAAACACCTAGAGACCATTGGGAAAAAACACTTAGCTCTGACTGGGGAGATAAGTTTGTTTAGGGACTTAAAGTAAGACTGGGGATTAGCTAAATAGATATGGGAGGAGTGAACATTCATTTCAAGCAGAAGAAATAACTTCTCAGGGAGAGGTGGGCATGGAAGAATGTGATGTATTTGTGGAATAGCAAATAATTCATCACAGCTGGAGAGTAGTATCTCAATCCTGGTTACAAAATGGTAAGGTGTGATCTGCTGGGGAAGCATTGAGGTGTTTTGGTTGATACAGGAGAATTTTATTCTAAGGTCTCTGGTAAGATGTCTGCAATCAAAGAGGAAAGATGAAAGGATAACTAGGAAAAAAATTAGATCTTATCAAGCTATGGGGTATGGTGGAAATATGAACAATTTATATGATACTCGAAAGGTTCAGGTGAGGGAAGATAATCATTGAGTAAGTAGAGTAAGTTCCATTAGATGATTAAGAAACTAAATTTATGGAAACTAGGCAAGCAATTCACATTAGTTTTAAGCAGAAGTTACTTGTCTTAGTTAGGTGATTTCAATTTCTCTATCACTGTTAATTGCATTTGACTCCATAGAACAGAATCCTGAACAAATGGATGGTTTAATTTACTCAAATAACAAAGAGACTGGGACATTCAGATCAAGTCCAGTAAAGGTACTCAAGAAACCAGGCATCCAGCTTCCTGTGTTGTGATCCATAGTGTATAACCCATGGTCACAAGACAGCTGCCATGCCTCCTTTCATTGCATTTGCATTGAAAGCAAGAATAATGGAGAAAAGTGACAGGCAAAAAGGTACATATAAGATTAGTATGGTCAATATTTTATTTGTACCAGTAGTTTTTCTGGATCTCCCATTTGGGAGCTTTCTATTTCTTTATCATTGGCCATAACGGTGTCACATAGCTATCCTTACTTCAAGGAAGCCAAAGAAATTAAGATTTTTAACTGGGCACATTGCTGCCCCCAAATAAACTGAAGTTCTTTTACATAGAAAGATTGGCAAAAAGCTATTGGAAAGCAACCAGGAATGTCTGTAAAAACTTCTTAAAAGAATTTTATTAGACCAGACTGAAAAGGTATTGAAGAGAGCTGGCACAAACAAATTCTTTACAAATGTTTGTTTATGAATAAATACATGAAAATAAAGAGACTAGAAAGAAATATTGGAGCTTTGACTATAAATTCAACTACTGCTGGTGTTTTAGAAACAGACGTTTAGTGTGAGTGGTTGATATGAATTACAGAGGGGACTTTACAATTCATGTTACCTGTTCTATTCCCTACCAAAAGCATCTGAATTCTATTTTAATTTGCTGCTAAATATTTTAGAATAAGGATAAAATAATCTTTAAATTTAGTGTATTATGTGATGTGTGATATAATTAGAGTGATATTTGAAACTTGTTTTTGAGACAGAGTCTCACTCTGTTGTCCCTGGCTAGAGTGCCATGGCATCAGCCTAGCTCACAGCAACCTCAGACTGCTGAGCTCAAGTGATCCTCCTGCCTCAGCCTCCCAGTAGCTGGGACTACAGGCATGCGCCACCATGCCTGGCTAATTTTTTCAATTTTTGGTAGAGACAGAGTCTCGCTCTTGCTCAGGCTGGTCTCAAACTTCTGAGCTCAAATGATCCGCCCACCTCGGCCTCCCCGAGTGCTAGGATTATAGGCGTGAGCCACCACGCCCTGCCGATAATTTGAAATATTTTAAAACTAGTAAGACCTGGGCACTCTCCAGTCAAAATAGATGCTGGATGCCAATGAGAAACACTCATTTTGGTTAAATATCAGTTCTAGATTTAATGAATCGACCCTCAAAAATTATGATTTTATTGATCTTTTGTGCAGCCTCAAAATTAGTGTTTCTAAATGATTCACCATATGATTCTTCTGTTTAGCCAGGATTGAGAACCCTGATTTATGAGGACAAACTTTGGGATTCCTTATCTGAGATCTTCCCTGCCTTTTGCTTGTGCTATCTCTGCTACGTATCAGCCAGCTAGCTGGGTTTCAGCCAGGGTTTTGTGTGGGAGCTACAAAGTAATTCTTCTTCCCAGAGAAGGGTTTGTTTTTATCCTGGTGTGTTTAAGTACTAAAGTGTCATGGTGACTTCAAGAAGTTTTTCAATTTGCACGAAATCAGGGAATGTAAAATATTTTGCAAAACTGATGTCAAAATGTTTCCAAACCAAATATTTTTTGGAAAAAATCAGGGCACTATCCATATTAAATCATTAAGTTATATATTCCTCCAGTCAACATTTGTTCATTAAATTGCTAATATTGATATATGTAGCAACTTCAACAAATCATCAGGAAATTATGCCAAGCAGAAAAAGGCAACCCAGACAGTTTTCATTTAGAGTACATCTTTGTAATGACAAGATTGAGTGGTATCTAGAGGTTAGGGACAGGGACTAGGGAGGAAGGAGGTTTAAGTGTGACTATGAAAAGGGCAACATGAGGGAACCTGGTGGGGTTGGAGCTGTTCAGTATCTTGGCTGTGTTGGTAGATACACAAATCTACACAGGTGATAAAGTTGTATAGCACCTAATACACTCACACATAGCTCACACACATTCCTCCCTTCCACTGAAGTACAAGTGGAACTTTGGAAATCTGAATAAGATCAGTGGATTGCATCGAATGTCAGTATCCTGATTGTAATAACACACCATAATTTTGCCAAATGTGACCACCAGGGGAAACTTGCCAAGGGATCTCTCTGTATTATTTTTTACAACTGAGTGCAAATTTATAGTTCGTTCAATAAATATATGAATTAAAAATTCTGGGAGAACATGTTGGGAAGAAAGACTGTAAGGGGTAATGTAGAGGAAAGAATTGAAAAGTCATTTCTGAGGATTAATGAGTACAAAATAGATTAGAAAGTAGGGGACAGGAGGATCCAGGGTGGAAAGGGACATGGAGCAGAATACTGGTAATGGGAACCACAGAAAGTCTTTGCGTAGGAGAATGTCACAGTGAAACTAGATGCTTAATAATCCCAGTGGGGCTCAAACCCTCTAAGATCGCGTGTTTTGAAGGAGAGTCATCTGAAGCATGCACAATAGATGGTGATGTAGTCAGAGACCACTTCAGAGGTTACTGATTTGATTTGAAAACAGGTTATGTTTTGGAGGTGCCCACGAGAATAAAAAGGAACCATTTTTATCAGAGCTACAAAAGAATTAGCAAGGCTTGGCATGGGGCTTTATTGAACATGAAATTTAGAAATTAAATTCAGAGAACCATAATCTTAAAACAACAATGCTAACAAAAACAAAGAATTCAAAAGAGAAGTCAGATATGTAGAAAGATGGTGGATTCAGGTTAGGTATGTTTAATGTGATGAGTAGAAATTTCTCAGGTGTCAAGCTGAGATCCAAGAATTAACTTAATTGTCCTGTTATTCAACTTAATTCCTATCTCAAGATATTGGCACAAAGATTAATTCTTAGACCACTGACTATACTCTCTTCCCATCATCAACTCAAGACCTTTTCAGTCAATTCAGAGTTACCCCTTCTCCTTGCTTTCTTGAATCATACCTAAATTCTTGGCATCAGGGCAGGTATAGGTGAGGACAACTGGTTCTTGGTTATCATTTATCCATCTCTGTATCTGCCGCTGACTTGTTCTTCCCACTCTTCTTTCTAGAGGAGCACAGGAGCCGTTCAGATGGCCCTGCATCTGCTTACACATGTACATGCTTTTGTGGCTACGCGCCATGTTGTGTGCAGACCTCTGGGATCTTGCCACTGCCCTGGCCTCCCCTGGGAAAACAGATGGAGCCATTATATTGAACGAGCACAAGTGAAGCCTCCTAATTATGAAGAAATACTATTTTCTTATTCACTTTCCAGTAATAAAAGCTCCTCTAGTTAGGAAATGTTTCCCAGCCAGTGTAATTACCGCACTTTTAATCTCCATTTAAAGTTACGATTTTTCAACTTGTCCAGCTCTGGTCTGTGCTTCTTTGCTTCCCCACCCGCCTACCCTTCAGTGCCACATCATGATGCCCGACTCCACCATTGTCAGAGCAAGTGGAAAGGGGAGAGTAAAAAGAAACAGATGAGTGTTTACATGATTAATATTATTATAATCTGGCCAGGGCTCACTTTGGAATTGAAATCTTGTTTCATGGTCACAGGGTTGGGGTGAAAAAGCCTCTCTTGGCTTCTCCAAGCCCCACTCACAGCACATCTTTAGGGAGCTTCTGTCCTGCAGGTCCCTGTCCATCTTTATTTTCTCTGATTTCCTTCATCTTCCTCAGGCATTTAATAACACCTCAAGCTTCTCTCTCATTGGAATGTCTGTCTCTCTGAGAGGCTTTGGGACAAGAACTTAAGGCTATCCCAAGCCAGCTTCCTCTTGTTTTTAGCCCATGTGTGAGTGGGATAAATGTCAGCCTTATTTTATTTTTCCTGTAACAAACTCTGGGGGGCTGGTTTTTCTCAATGTGACTATCCATGTTTTACTTTGTCACCAGGGCAACAATCCTATCATCATTTTGCCCCTTTGTATTTCTCAGTAAAGGTCGAGTCACCAGTCCTTTCTGTCCTCTATCAAGGTCTTTGAGAAGTCTCTTGAAGCTTCTTTTCACTGAATGGAGGAATGGAGGTTGACGGGGAAGCACCTTTACCTCTCCCCGCTTGGGAAGGGAAAGATTCATAGCTCAATAACGTTTCCCTCAGTACTCAAATTCTTTACATTTTTTAATACAACCTTGATAAGGGTGAAGAGTTAGGGTCATGCAATGACTTTTGGAACTCCTCCTCTTTAATTTCTACCTCATAACCTTGCATTTCACTTTGAAATATGGTATCCATTGAATTAGTGTCTCCTTTGGCACAGACACCATTTTGATATCCTATTGCATAAGGCACAAATTCTCTGTGCTCAAGATTCTCCAAACTTATCGAAGGTTCTGCTGTTCATACCTTTCTAGTATAAGTGGAAATCCCAAGCAGCACCCAAATCAAGGACACATCTGAGAAATGAAAGATGGGAGAGAAGAAGCAATGCAGAATGTGCTAGCTGGCTACGCTAAATGTGGCATCAGCTTCAGGCAGGAACCTCTCAATGTTATAGAGGTGCCCTCAGCACACCAGATATTGATCAGACATTAGGAAACAATAAAAGGCAAAACAGATCTCCTATTGATTTTTTTAAGGGCATTTTTCAGGCATGAACTCTTCTCCATTTTCTCTCTGAAGTATTTCCCCCCTGGTGTGTGTAGGCAGTGTGAATAGAACACATCTTATAAATAGCTTTAAAAAAAAAATGCAATAATGCCAGGCCAACTGCATTACACAGTTTACCATAAGATTATTTAAATATGATGTAAAATTACATTATATTTTGTATTTTGGATTAACTTTAATCCATTACATCAGAGTTATAACATTTTAGGAAAGAGGGGACTGTGAGGTCACTTAATTCAGTGCCTTGCACACCATCTTATTGAATCTCTTCCTTGGCCCTTCAGCCTCTGCTTGTACATTATCACTGCAGGGGAAATCGTCATCTCCCTGGCCATCAAACCCTCTCACGGAGACAGGAAATTTAATCATCAAATGAGTGATTGGACTGGCTGACTCCTGGGGAGGTCTATAACCCTGGATCCTACTTTCATAACTTTTGTATTTCCTATAAGTATTTTGCTAATTGAAAGATTATCTGGCATCTGCTGACTTCATTTTGTACATTGCTAATGACCGTATTCTGCTGTGCTCCCAAAAAATTTGACTGAAACTTTCACATTTGTATAGCTCAGAAACTATGAGATATTCAATAACAGGCTCCAAGCCTGTGCTATCCTTCCAACAGAAGCTTTTTGCATTAGTAAAAAACATTGAAACAGAGATATGTCACCTTCAAAAGTTTGCACCCATTCCAATATCCCAGTTTTGACTTTTTTTTTAAATGAAACTTTTAAATTTGTAGTAAGCAAATCTGTTCTTGTGTCTGCTTCAGATATTTTCTAAGTCAAGAAAAATATTTTTCTTTTAATCTGAATATAAGCCAAACTCCAAGACAGCTTCTAGATCACAGACAGAGATCAGGAGAGAGTGACCAGTGTGGTGAGGGGATCAGAGAGGGGCTTGAGAAATGCTTTTCTGGTTATTCCCATTTAATGAAGCTCCAATGGACCATATCAGCATCTTCTCAACTGTGTTCTATAGAATCCAGTTATCCCTCAAGTTATTTCTCCAGATGTTAATAAGTATCTTATGAAAAAAGTACTCCATGATCAATTACTTTAAGAAATATGCATACTATATCCTCTCCTAGAGGTGCAATGTTCTTAGCATATTAAAAACATTAAGAAGTCCTGCAGCAAAAAAATCTGTTGATCATAGAACCTCCCTTTCCCCCATAACTATTAATAAAACATAGAATACCATATAGGAGCCCTGTCCTGTGTCTTTTAAAAAATATATATTAAATTGCGATGAGTAGATTAAATAAAATACATCAAGTGTAACCTGGTCAGTAAAAATAAAAATGGATTGTTTAATGCACCATTCCACTCATTGAGTAAAATAACATTCACTTTTTCAAAGCTGCTGTTGAACTAAGTTTGTTGTCTAATATAACTAAGCTTTTCTTGTCTTTCTTTCTTTCAATTTTTTTACAAGTTTCACTGTGTGCTTCCTGCTAAATATTTATAAAAATATAAGCAGAAAATGTGACATTCATTCCTGTTAAATTCCGTTTTATTTAATTCAGTTGATCCTTTGTGTCAGCCATAGACATAGACATTAAACCAAGAATAAGAATGAAAAACACATTTGCAGTATGGTAATTTAATTATATTATAAAAACTTTTCCATTTAATCTTTGCTGCCACATAATATTTATTTTTAAAAGTGCCATAAAACATTTAAAGATGCCATACTTTTCTAATTAAACAGAAAATTATGTCCCAGAATATTACCATGGTTAAGAATTTTATACTTGGCAATCACTCTCATGAAAGATAAAAATCAGACTCCCAGACTTAATTTGAGGGAATGGCAGAAATGGAAATGATAATACTGGTTTATTGATAAACTGACTTTTTAATTTTCAGAATGGTACCAAACACAAAATTCCAATTAACCCTACATGCTATCTAGAACCACACACTCTCAAAGCTAAAACAGAGCTGCCATTTTTCATTTGAAAAGTTATGTGAAAAATATAATATGAAACCAGAAGGTAAAAACACATTTGAATAACTTTGAAAATATTTACAAAAATTCATAATAATTAAATTACATTTTTTGCCACATATTGTTGTAATAAGCCAATGGATGAGGTGGGCAGGAAGTCTTCACATTTAAATACATTAAATATTGCAGATATATGTAGGATAACATTCTGATAAGTTTAGAAATATTAGCAAATTATTTTCACATTGAAAACACTTTTAAAACTCTCGAGCATCTGAATTTGTATAACTTTGCTGGGTTTTTAGTGAAAAAATTATACTCTATTGCTAGTTATCAGGAAATCAAAATTCTCCCCCCCCATTTTCAAATTATCTTTAATGGTTAAAAGAAAAAATTGTTTTTTTTTATTTTTAAGCTTTTAATCACTGTGAGTTTATGTAAATGAATATAAATGAACACTTTATATAAATGAAATGAAGTTTTAAAAAGAAGTTAATTTGATATGCTCTATTTTAATAATATTTTCTAGCTTAGTTGTCTATATTTTAAAAAAATGAACACTTTATGGTATGAAAAAATTAAGTTATTTTGCACCCACAACTGTTTAAAAGTATATCTTTTTGGTATCCATAGAGCTTGGTTTTCAGGTAAGCTTCTTATCTTAAATCATTATGCTCAAAGCCTGCAATATGAAAATGTGTTTTTGTACATTAAATAGGAATCTATTATTATTGTGATTCAAAATCAAAATATAGAATTAAAAGACAATGGGTTTAATTCACATTTGGCCAAAAATATAGGGAGTATCTATTTCCTTTTCCTTTAATAACCAAAGTAATACTGTCATTAACGCAATCATATTTTCAATCTGTGTAGATAAATTTTATTTTAAATGATGTTCTTTATTTCGGACTGCTAAGTAGGAATATGAACAAAATTACTTCGTGGGAGAACAGAGAAAAGAAAGACTTAATGATGAAATAGAAATTGAGAAAATGGGGGCAAGACTAGGATTAAGGCAATTTTATTTCCAGGCCATATGCATCTGACATGGAAACGACTGTGGTAAACAGAAAGGGAATTGTTAGGTTTGGGAACAGCAGCTACTGCTCAAAAGATTAGCTATAAATATCAGCTGCCAGCATGCGGAGATAGTATATGAATTACACATTAGCCCATTCATTCACATTTAAACACGCAGGAAGTGAGAGGGAAATTGCTTCAAAAAGACAAATGTCTTTAAATATTTTTTAAAAATGCATTCGACTGATTGAAAAAAATTCCTACTCGATTTCCGTGCTGCTGAATATCTGATACTTCGTGTCTAGAAAATAGGCTCTGTGGGAAACAAAAGGTATTTCTGTTTGAGTAATAGAGGGGAGTGTGGAGGAATTAGGAATATGAAGAAAGGGAGCTCATTTGTAACTTTTACTCCTTTTAGAATGATAAAAAATGAAGAAAGAGAAAACAATTTTCAGGGCATCTTGGAATAATAAAACAAAATGTTAAATTTTCCCAAGTTCTTCATGTTGCTGTCTAGAAAACCAAATTGATTACTTCAGTAACCTATCCAGTGTGGTTCCTCAGGAACAAGCCATTTTTCAGAAGCACTTCTCAAGGTTATCAAAATTCTTAACTGTGTCCTTAAGCTTGCTCTTCGCTCTGCATGAATTAATTGATTAACTAGATGAAGGAACCAAACTATGTCACCTGTTCTCAATCCCGACTGCTTATTAGAATCACCTGGGGAGACTTTAGTACCTGTTGGCCCTGCCTCCGGAGATTCTGATTTGATTTGCCTGCCTCAGGTAATGGGCGTTTTACAAAGCTCCCTAGGTGACTGTATTGTACAGTCAGTCAGGGTTGAGAACCGTTGACCTAAATGATGTTTAAAGACACAATGTGTGTGTGTATGTGTGTGTGTGTGTGTTGGGGCAGGGGTAGCGGGGAGACAGAGAGAGAGAGAGAGAGCCCTTACTTGCTGTGCTAAATGAATCACTGAATTTCTAATTGATGAGATAAACGTATAAATGTAGGGAGAATAATTTTGAATGCAGGGAACAGATGATAGTAATGAAAGAAGAAACCCCTTCTTTCTAGAACTGTTAGTCTCTGTCAGCCTCTGCAAGCCTGTCCTGAGCTGTACCATCAACCTATCTGTGCTTGGTGGCCTAGGACAGTGGTCCCCAACCTCTTTTGCACTAGGGACTGGTTTCATGGAAGAAAATTTTTCCACGCACCAGGGGTGGGGGGGATGGTTTAGGGATGATTCGAACGCATTACATTTATTGTGCAGTCAAACCTCTCTGCTAATGGTAATCTGTATTTGTAGCCACTCCCCAGCTCTAGCATCACTGGCTCAGCTCCACCTCAGATCATCAGGTATTAAATACAAGGATTGTGCAACCTAGATCCCGCCTTGCGCAGTTTATAGTAGGGTTTCTGCTCATATATCTAATGCCGCTTCTGGTCTGACAGGAGGCGGAGCTTATGCCGTGATGATGCGAGGGATCGGGAGTGGCTATAAATACAGATGAAGCTTGGCTGGTGAGCCCACCACTCACCTCCTGTGCAGCCCACTTCCTAACAGGGTGCGGACCAGTAGCGGTTGGGGACTGCAGGCTGGGATCTAGAAAGAGCTGTGGGTACAATAAAGGCGAGAGGCGCTCTTGCAATGAGGCTGTGGGAGGAGTGCTTCCATCTCTAAGTTGCATGACTTTTACAATTGTGCTTTTATAAATGTTTTAAGTACTCAAAGTGATCTCAACTTTACTTTTTGGGCATTAATGGTATTTGTTCCCTTTGAGAATCAGAGTTGCAACTTCAGTGAATGCTTTAGTTTCAAGTGACATTTGGGCAGCTGTCACCATTAATCACTTGCTGAATATACAGCATGAAGCTTTGTTAGGCTAGAGCAGAGATTGCTAAAGTTGACTTTTGGTCCATACCAGAATTACAGAAATAGAAATTCTGGGGTAGGTGCTTAGGAATTTGCTTTAAAAAGATACTCCCCAGAAACTCTAACTTTGGAATGAGAAAGTTGTTATAATATCAAAAATTTAGAAATTATAAAAGATACACACATTTATTCAAATTTTTATTCATGTAAAGATCAGACATTTCTGCCCATAAGCAAAGGCAAATAAAAAATAGGAAAAATATAAAGAGCAAAAACCCAATGACAAAATGAGCCAGAGATATGAATAGGCAGCTCATACATAGTAAACGATCTAGACATTAAATGGCTCTTAAACATGTGGAAATATGTTAAACTTCATTTATAATGAGATCATTGTACATTTAAAATACACTGAAATACCATTTATCAAAATGTCAAAAATTCCCGTCTGATAACGCACTATGTTGTCTAGACTGCAGGGAAACAGGCATCTCTTATGCTTTGTTGGTGGGCGTATAAACTGGCGCAATTCTTATGGAAAATGACATGGTGCTATCAATTAATATCATAAATGCATATATTCTTTGACCCAGAAAAACCTACTTCTAAAGAGTTTTCTGTTTCTTCAGTAAATTTTAGATTTTCTTTCATGTTTTGAAATTTCATAATAATATGTCTGGGTGTGAGGTTTTTCTTATCTTTCCTATGTCTCTTTAAGGTCTTCCTATCTTTAGTCTTCCATCTTTCAATTCAGAAAAACTTATCTTCATTCTTTCTTCAAATATTTCCTCTTGCCTTATTTTTTTCCTTTTCCACTATAGCTTCTATTATCCCAATTTTGGCACTTCTACTTCTGTACTCTATATCTCCTAGCTTTCTTTTTGTTAATTTTCTGAAATTTCTGCTACATTTGGGTAATTTAGAAGCTGTTACCCAACCAGTCTTACTATTGCTGTCTATACTGTACCCCCCCAAACCTAAGGACCTTGGTTTCCCCAAAAGTTTGTCACAGGTTTTAGTTAGATTTTTAGATCCAAGTTTTCCTTTTTGTTCCACTTAGCTTCTGTCTGTTGTTGTGCTGTGGTTGTTTTGGGAGAAAGAAACTAGCACCTTTGACTAGTTCAGCATCTCGTCAGGGTCCCAAATGCTTCTAAGTATATATAGTACATTAAAATGCAAGGACCATTCTTCTAAAGTTTAAACTAACCCATGAATCATATTTTTATGGATCTGGCTTCAAATTCCAGCTCTGTCCTTTGTTGGCTGTTGAGTTTGGCATAATCATTTAACTAAGCTTTCCTCATCAATCAAATAAAAATAATAATGTTTACCTTACTTGCCTCACCTACTTACCATGAGGACAAGCAATAAATTCCATAAGCATAAATGAAAAGTAAGTTTGGTGGTGGTTGTTGAAACTAAAACTTAGACAAAGCAGAATATTAACAAAAAATTTAACAAAATATATTCCCATAAGGGCATCTTGATAATATGAAAAAGCTCACATGCTTTTCTGCTGAGCAGTCCCTCTCATTTATTGTTAAAATGAATAAAACCAATGAGTCAGTCATTCAGTGTACTGCTCATCATTCATGCATAGGCAGCCAGACTGGAGCACTGGGGAGACCATAAATAATCATACACCCTGTCAAGATTCTCCTCACAGCCCAAGGCAATTGCACAGTGTTGCATATGGATGATGAATGTGGTTGAAATGATCGGGTGAGCTGTGCAGTGTTCTTGGTGACTCTATGGTGACTGTGGAAATGACCACTTGCACATCCATTTTTAACTAGCCATATGTAGGGCCAGTGGAGGACAGATTGCTTTCACCAAGCCAGTAATAAAATCTACATCTGTGATCAAGAAGCCAAATGGTAGAAAGTGCAGCATCATTAATGTGTTTTAGAGAAATATTATAACGTGTCAAGTATGTGGAAAGATGTGGGCTGAGGAGTACGCACTTACCTAGGGAAGGGCCACCAGGCTATTTCCCAGAAGATCTCCTTTAGTGGCTACTATTAATTTCTGAAGTCTGGATCTGTTCTCAGCCTTGCAGCCTCAGAAACTTGACTTTTTTAAAGCACTTCTGCCTACGCTTCTAGGGCAAACCCATATTCAACTTCAAACTGAGATATAAAACCTGAATATTAATTTGTTAATTTATGGTGAGAAATAGCTAATATAAGGACCAAAAAAGAATTAAAATGTGTATGGCCAGAGCATTCTTTTCATGTAGGAAACTATATGGAAAGCTAAATAGTGATTAAAAGACTGCTTAATGAATGTAGAATCAGAGCAAAGAAAGCTAGCAAGAAGAATTGAATATTGAACAGAATCAGAGTCAGATGGCCTAATGCATTTAGCTCCGCCATACAGATTGCCTTGTGAATGAAACTGGAATGCGTGGGGTCCTTGGCTATGCCCACCTCTGTTGGACAGTGTTGAGATGGGCACTGACAATGTTCATCTTGGTGCCTGACTCTGGTTACTCTGCATTGAAAGAAAGCCTCAAAGACAGATGTGGTTTGGAACAGGTCTCTGGTGAATCCAATGGTAGCAGTTCTAGATGGATCAGAAGAGGGCCAAGATATAACCCCAGAGGGCAGGGAAAAAAATTGGCTGATGACCATTTCCCTGACTTACCAGAACTAAAAAATGAAATAAAAAATAATTGTATTGAGTGGGCAAATTGAACATCTACATTACGTCAGTCACTGTGTGCAAAGCATTCCAGATAGAGAATATTAAAGATACACACTAACCTTAAAGAGCTCACAGTCTAAGTGGAGTGATAAATTATTTCAACAAAGTGATCAATAAAAGTAAACACAGAAAGAAATTGAATAGCAGTAGTCTATGGTGGGAAGAATGTTCTTAATGTATATAAATAGTAAATCCGCTAAACCCAAAATCCCCTCCTCTCTCCAACCCAACCAAATTTGGGTTCCTGGGCAACCTTCAGACTTTATCTTCTACTAATTTTCAAGTTTGACAATAGTACTAGTTACACACATTATCTGGGTGTGAATAATCCAGGGTCTTAATGGAGGATAAAGTCCACCAGTGTTCCAGCTTCCACCTACTGCTTCTTTTTGAGCTTAATCCATGTTCCAACGGATGCATGCCTTGCCACGAAATGATGCTCTGCGCCTCCTCACCCAACTTTTCAAACTCCTATTTTGGCATCTAAATAACTGGATCAGCATAAACTTGATCTAGAAAGAATCAGAGATATCTATTTCTACTGAAAAAATATTATCTAGGTATCTTTTAGTTAGAGAGAAGTCTGTGGTACTGCTAGACTGGCTCAGTGTGATTCGCTTATTTATTTTGTGAACAAGGTGGCAGAGTTGCATCCTCCCCTCCCCCCACTCCCTTTGTGGGAATATTGCTAAGAAGGCACAGCCATGACCTGATGTGTCAGAAAGCTGCTCGGGGACTGACATCATGGGAATTTGCCGAGCCTGCTTTGTGGAGGTCATCTAATTCTCAGCATAAGGGTTTTGGGCAGGAAATCTTCTATATTTCTTTGATAATGAACCAAAAATCAACAGCCCAAAGAATTGGGACTGCATTTCATTAACACAACTTCCCAGAAAATAGCCTGATGCCAAGCACTAGTATTGCTTTCAAAGTCTATGCTGGCTCATGTAACCTCTACAGAGTCCTGTCCCAAGTGTGTGATTATCTATCTAAAGCACACAGCTCTTAACTCTGCAGTTTCAAGCAGTTTTCAAGTTCTTCACCAGCAAAATGTTACAGTTTCTATGTCAATTGTATATCATATTTAAACCATGAAATAAAATAGAATTCCAAATCCCACAAGAAATAACCAAAAATTTAATGTAAGTACAATGAAAATTGTGACTGACTATGAAAAACATCTCAGTCATGGGTTTAGAATATATTATTATTATTGTATTATTATAATTTCTGCTGCTATATTGTTAGTAGTATATTTTGAATATATGTAAAATGATAACTCAAAATCCTTTCTGTAACAAAGCTAACTCTAATAATGATGACTAATATTTACTTATCACTTAAGCTATAACAGTCAATACTTTAATGCTTTACATATATTAATCTGGTGGTAGATTCTGTACTCCTAGTCTCTGTTATGTTATAATACTGAGTCAAATTTCAGCATGCACAGATTGTACTATAAAATGAAAAAAGTAAGTTATTGAGAAGTATAACTGAGTTTAAATAATACTGATGAGATCAACATTTTCTTTAACATGTTTTCTTTCAATGTTTTTTTTTTAATATTTAAAAATTGTTCTGAACCAATTATAAACTTACGGAATAGTTGCAAGTCTATTTCAGAGAGTTTTTTTCCCCCTTAAACCACTTGAGTTGGGGCCTGATGTCCTACCATCCCTACATACTGTAATGTCTACTTCCTTCATTCTTCTACAGATACACAACACAGCCATCAAAATAAATAAATACAGTTGTATGCAGAAATACATTACTGGGATATTCCCCAGACCCCATTTAAATTTTGCTAGTAGTCTTAATAATGCCCTATATTACAAAATAATGTGTTGAATTTAGTTGTCATGTCTATTATAGGAATTTCTGCATCTGTATTTACAACTGAAGTTTGTTTACATTTTTCTTCTCTCTACTTCACTGGTTTTAGTGTTATGGACTAGATTTATATGGTAAGTGTGGTTGCTGATTATCTTTTTCAAGTCTTTGAGATTTTTAATTTAATAAAAGGATTATTTGTTCCTTGAAAGTTGGTAAAATTTATCTATAAAATCTGTTCAGTCTGTGGCTTTTGTAGTAAGAGACTTTGGTTTCCATAAAGTATTGGTTTTTATTTTGTTTGTCATTTGTTTCTTCCTCCCTTCTAAATCATTGATTTCTGTACTTTTCTTTATTATTAACTTCTTTGTATTACATTATTTTTTGTTCTTTTTTTTTTTTTTTAGCTTTCTTAGCAGATTTCTTAGCTTATTTCATTCATTACTTACAGAATAACTGGTACCTATCTTACTGAAACTGTTCCATAACATCAAGAAAGCGGGAGTCCTCCCTAACTTATTCTATGAAGCCAGTATCAATCATCCTGATACCAAATCCAGGAAAGGGCACTACAAAAAAGAAAACTAAAGACCAATATCCCTCATTAACGTAGGTATAAAACTCCTCAACAAAATACTAGCAAACCCTCATCAAAATACCAGTGCATCAAAAAGATAATTCACCATAATCAAGTGGGTTTCATCCGAGGAATACAAGGATGGTTCAACATACACAAATCAATAAATGTGATGCACCACATAAACAGAATTAAAATCAAAAACCATATGATCATCTCAATAGATGCAGAAAAAGCATTCTATAAAATCCAGCACTGCTTCATGATAAAAATCCTCAACAAACTAGGCATAGAAGAAACATTCCTCAAAATTATAAAAACCATATACAACAAACCCACAGATGACAACATACTGAATGGGAAAAAGTTGAAAGCATTCCCCCTAAGAACTGGAACAAAACAAGGCTGCCCACTGTCACCACTTCTATTCAACATAGTATTGGAAATCCTAGAAACAGTAATCAGACAAGAGAAAGAAACAAAGGATATCCACATCAGGAAAGAGGAGGTCTACCCCTGCTTGCCAACAATATGATCTTACACATAGAAAACCCTAAAGACTCCACCAAAATACTCCTAGAATTGATGCATAAATTCAATAAAGTCTCAGGCTACAAAATTAATGTACACAAACCAGTAGCATTTCCATACATTGATGACAGTCAAGCTGAGAGTCAAATCAAGAACTCAATACCATTTACAATAGCTTTAAAAAATAAAATATTTAGGAATATACTTAGCTAAGGAGGTGAAAGACCTCTTTAAGGTGAATTGCAAAACACTGATGAAAGAAATCACAGATGACACAAATGGAAAAACATCTCCTGCTCATGCACTGAAAGAATCAACATTGTCAAAATGCCTAATCTACAAAGAAGTCATAAAAATCAGAAAGAAAAAAACAACCCCATCAAAAAGTGGGGAAAAGACGTGGACATATTTTTTTTCAAAAGAATACAGACAAATAAAAATATGTTCAACATCACTAATCATCAGGGAAATGCAAATTAAAACCTGAATGAGGTAACATCTCACCTCTGTCAGAATGGACATTATTAAAAAGTCAAAAGACAATAGATGCTGGCACGGATGTGGTAAAAAGGGATGCTTATACAATGTTGGTGGGACTGTAAATTAGTACAACCTCTATGGAAAACAGTATGGAGATTTCTCAAAGAACCAAAAGTAGACCCACTCTTCTATCCATCAATCCCACTTCTGGGTATTTACCAAAAGGAAAAAAGGGCTTTTTATAAAAAAGTTACCTGCACTTGAATGTTTATTGCAGCACAATTCACAATTGCAAAGATATGGAATCAACCCATGTGCCCATCAGCTGATATGTGGATAAAGAAAATACACACACACACACACTGTATATATATATATATATGTATGTATATATATATATATATATATATATAAATACACACACGTATCATGGAGTACTACTCAGCCATAAAAAATAATGTCTTTTGCAGCAACTTGGATGGAACTGGAGACAATTATCCTAAGTGAAGTATCTCAGGAATGGAAAACCAAATACCACATGTTCTCATTTATAAGTAGGAGCTAAATGAGAGATATATATTTTCATAAAGTGATGTAATGGACATTGAAACCTAAGAAGGGGGAGGGTGGGAGGTGAGTGAGAGATAAAAACCTACCTGTTGGGTACAATGTATGCTATTCTTGTGCTGGGTACACTAAACACACTGACTTAAGCCTTATACAATTTGTCCATGTAACAAAAAACACTTGTACTCCCTAAATCTGTTGAAATTAAAAAAATAAATAAATGTATTAGCCCTCTAAGTTTATCTATTAGTACCATTTGTTCCATCTTCTTTATTTTGGTATGTCTACTTTGTTGTCACTGAATTCTATTAATAAGTATTTCATAAGTTTCACTGTGATTGATACCATAAACCACTTGGGAGAATATTTATAAGACTCCAGGTATATGCTTTTTTTTTTCCTATATAAGCCATTTATTTGAAATGCCAACTATATGTAGGATAAAGTCAGTGTTACAAATAGAACCAGTGAAAACCTCTGTACAACTCTAATGGTACTCAAAAGAGAAATGTATCATTTTACAATGCTTCACACAGATGAATCCAAGTTTGGAGGTACATAAGTAAAAATACTATATATTTCTCTAAAAATCACTGTGTACAATTGAAGCGTAAACAAGTTTTACAAAGTCCTGGTTATGCGGGTTGTAGAAAACACTTGCATAGGACATGAAATCAGTTTAAGAAAAATTTTTGAGCCTTTAGCATCGAAGGCACTTGACTTTATACCAGTAATGGCACAACCAAAAGGAAATGCAATGCTATAGAAGATGTCACCTCTCTGAAGTACAGATGTGGTACATACACAGGTATATGCTTTTTAATTTAAATAACTTTCTAGTTTCAGTGTTAGTTTACTTGAGTTTTGATCAAATAACATGGTCTATATAATATTTATTCTTTTAAAATTATTGAGAATTAGTGATCTAGTATGTGGTTAGATTTATAAAAATTTTCTTAGGTACATGAAAGAGTTTATATTCTCTGACTTGGAGGTGGGGGAGAGAGATATGTAAATCACTCATGATAATTATGTTTTTCAAATAGTTATAATCTTTACTATTTTTTGCCTGATAAAGTCTTGTAAACACTCCTCATGGACTGGAGATTTGTCAATGTCTGCTCTTGAGTCTGTCAGTTTTTGCTTAGTATTTTTCATACTTATTTTTAATTTTTTTTTTTAAATTAGTGTTCATCTTGACCAGGACAAAATGCTTATCCTTTAAGTAGCCATACATGCTCATGATCTTGTTATGGTTCTTTAGAACTTAAATATTATTTTTAGCAGAACAGTTTAGTTATTTTTAAAATTGATAATCTATTATATACACTAATTTTTTATGAATTAATTTTAGTACCCATCATTTCTTAATGGAATCCATACATTTTCTTGTGTTTTTTTTTTTTCATTATGCCTTTACTCTTGGGAATCACAGTTTAGATAAGTTGACAGTTATTTCCTTCTGAACTTAAACGCCCTGTCTTCTGGTACTGAGAAGTCTTTTGTCCACCTAAATGTCAAACTTTGTTTTTATCAGGTAAACCTGATAGCTCTTCAGATTTTATGCCTATCTGTGATATCCCGCATTTTCAGTATAATATGGTATGGATTTATTTTTATTTATCTTGTATAATATTCAGAGATTTCTTTCTATGAAGATCCCTTTTTCTGGAAGTCAGCAGCAACTATTTCTTCAAATGTTGTTTTTTCATCATCCTCAACATTGTTTCTTTTGAAACTCTTACACCAGTGCTGTCCAAGAGCAATGTAATGCAAGACATATGTGTACTTTAAAATTGCTGGTGACCACAATAAACAAAAGAGAACCAGATGATATAATTTA
Source organism: Lepilemur ruficaudatus (assembly GCA_963574885.1). Taxonomy (NCBI): domain Eukaryota; kingdom Metazoa; phylum Chordata; class Mammalia; order Primates; family Lepilemuridae; genus Lepilemur; species Lepilemur ruficaudatus. The sequence goes on from CAUYRT010030503.1 coordinate 19,924, forward strand.
TTTACTTACCATGATATATCCAGAATATAGTCATTTTAACATGCAATCAATATAAAATAATTACAGAAATATTTCAATTTTTTTAATCGAAAGTACTATAGGACTGAATGTTTGTGTCATTCCCAAAATTTATATGTTGAAATCCTAACCCCCAAAGTGATGGAATTAGGAGGTAGGGCCTTTGAGAAGTGATTAGGTCATGAGGACAAATCCTCCTGAATGGGATTAGTGCCTTTATAGAAGAGACCCCCAAAATCTTCTTTGCCCTTCTATGTGAAGACACATCAAGAAAAGGGCCATCTATGAAGCAGGAGGTGGAACTTCCCAAAACACCAAATTTGCTGACAACTTGATCTTGAACTTTTCAGCCTCTAGAATTGTAAGAAATAAATTTCAATTGTTCATGAGCCAATAGAAGTCCGAATGGACTATGATACAAAGTCAAAATCTTCTGTGTATTTTATACTCACAACAGACTTCAGTTCAGATGTCAACTTTCCCACAGTTAAAGGAAAATGTATTCCTACCAAACTGGTAAAGTTGTGTTGAACAGAAAAATATTTTATAATGATCTAATTTTTAAACTTAGATAATTCATGTAAAATAAAATAGAAATTCAATTTCACAGTTCAATAGCTACATGTGGCTAATATTGAACAGCATGGCCTTAGATGCATATTAGAGCCATTCAATTTATCCTTTTCTTAACTACTCATTCATGTTTTCAGAAATCTCATTTTGACTGGGTTTTCCTAACTGCAGTGTTGAGAATAGAGTGTAGGGGATGGAGGTGAAAGAGGGAACTGAGTTATGCATCTGTTGCAATCAGCCTGGTAAGAGAAGATGGTGTTTGGACCAGGATAGCAGGTGAGTGGCTGGATTCTGGATAGATTTTGAAGTTGAATAGAATTTTCCAGCGAAGTGAATATGGGCTGTTCAAGAAAAAGAAAGCCAATGTGGTGTTTGTTTTTCCATTCTTGAGATACTTTGTTTAGGATAATGGCCTCCAGTTCCTGAATTACTGCAGAAGGCATTAATTACTCATTTTTAATGACTGATTAGTACTCCTTGTTATACATATACTGTATTTTGTTAATCCACTTGATTTGCGTTTTCCTGATGATCATAATGAATCATCTTTTCATATGCTCACTTGCATCTTCTTTGGTGAGGTGTCTGTTAAGATCTTTGGCCCCTTTTTAAATTGAGTTGTTTGTTTTCTTACTGTTGAGTTTTAAGAGTTCTCTGTATATTTTTGGTAATAGTCCCTTATCATATATGTCTTTTGTAAATATTTCCTCCCATTTTGTGGCTTCTCTTTTCTTTCTCTTGATAGTGTCTTTTGCAGAGCAGAAAACTTTAATTTCAAACAAATCCAGCATATCAATTCTTTCTTTCATGGGTTGTGCCTTCTGTGTTATATCTAAAAAGTTATTGCCAAGCTTTAGGTCACCTATATTTTGTCACCTATGTTATCTTCTAGGAGTTGTATCATTTTGCATTTTACATTTAGATCTATAATCCATTTTGAGTTAATTTTTATGATGGATGTAAAATCTACATCTAGATTTACTTTTGTGTGTGTGTGTGTGTGTGTGGATCTCCACTTTTTCCAGTACCATTTGTTGAATATCTTTTCTTGATTGTATTGCCTTTGCCCTCTGTAACAGCTAAAATTCTTGATGGGTTATTTCTGTGTGATGGATTATGATTTGTAACTCTTGAAAATTTAAAGATAGCAAGTATCTTCTAAAGCAGCAGGAAATGTAAGACTTTTCTAACCATATGCTAGGGGAAAACATCATAGTAAAAAAAATAAGAGAGATGGTGAAATAGAGCACACTAATTAATCATGACTTTGCACAGGGAAATTGCTATATAACATTCCTTAGAGTCTTAGACGGTTTCTTTGCAAAGACTGTGTAACTTTTTTTTTTCTGCCAGGATAGCCTGTAGCACTACAAATCTGTGTGTTGAAGCAGTTCTTTTGATGGTAGTTAACATAGCTTTGTCAGAATGGGAATCTTTGGATACCAGCTAGAAACAGAGAGATTTAATTTATGCAATCATTCTTTCCTTTAGGAGATATAGATTTAACGCAATGAGAAATATTTTGTGTCCTCAGAGCTCATTTCTATAATTAAAGTGGCTTGAAAAATATTGTGTTAGAAAAAAATGAAAAATGCATATTAACACCTGGTGAGCTAAAAATATGTCAGGCAGTTTTAAGTGTTAACAAAAAAACCTAGATATCCAAGAAAATGTGACTTATGTCTAATTTACTTGTGACTTGTGTAACTGTGATTTGTGACTAATTTATCTTACTCCTGTGTCTTTAAATTTAGATGAAAAATATGTGCTAAAGACTTCAGAACTGTATACCTCTCCTAATACAGTGCTAGGATAAGTTGGCAATTTTTTATAGTTTGATATTTATAGTTGAGGCATGACCTAAGCTTCTGTGATATAAGTCTAAAAATGAAGGAATAAAATAGTTGTTTGATTCTTTTTTATGTAACCTCTCTGCTCCATGAAGTCACCCAGGGACAGATGGGATGTTCTCACTTATCATCCTCAACATGTGGCTTCCATCTCTGGAAGGTGGCTATTCCGGTTGTCCCCATATGCCAGTAAGTAGGGAGAGAAAGGAAAGGAAGGGGATGTCCACCAAGCACCATGGAAATGCACATATTCCTCCAGCTCACATTCCCTGGGTGACAATTTGGTCACAATGCCACAGTTACATGCAAGTAAGGCCAGGGAAATGTAGTCTAGCTAGGGGGCCTTTTGCCTGCTCAAACTTGTGAATGGATGTATGTGCGGTTTGTTAACAAAAGGAGGATAAATGGTATGGGGGTGCAGTTGATGATGTCTGGTACAATATTAGTACAGAATTTAGGGCTTAAGAAAAAATATATACACACATAGACATATATATATGTATAATCTGTTAACTCTCTTTGTTTCTACTGAGTATAAGTAAAAGAATGTAAACTGCTAATCCATAGAGATAATTTAACTTTTAAGGAAATAGAAAACAATGATACAGACCTTGAGGTGGTGCTAAAAAAAGCAGAAACAGAAATAAAGTGCTTTCTTTTCCTCCTGATTTCTGTTTTACACATTTGCTCCTCCCTTCAGCACAATGCAGAAACAAAACTAGGTCAGTAAATACGTCTCCATGGTATCTGAATTTTCTCTCTTAAAATTAAAATACTGACCCCTTTTGATGGTCAGGATATCACTTACTTTAAGCAAAATGGTGTCAGATTTAAATTTACTGGCGTGTTGGCAGAGGGAACGTATTATTATTAGTTCTTTCATGTATATTTACATATATAATATTAATATATAAAATATTTAATATGTCTATAAAATCCTTTTTGTTGGATCAAATAAGTATCTGTGCATATAATCTATGTATGTTTTAAAGACAATCCACTTCCTCAGGCTATCCATTTCTGAGTCACAAAAAAAATTTCTCTGGCTCTTGCTTTTTTTTTTTGAATCACCAATCTACTTCAAATTTTCCAGATAATTCTAGGAGTTTCTAAAGCATCACCAATGCATCGAAGCCTTTTTCTAATGGAAAATTTTTGAAGACTTTACTCTTAAAGGATTGTTCCTGTCCTCTTAGACCCAGTCTGCATGTGGCACTTGCTATTTTCTTCCCTTTAAGCTAAGATTTGCAGTGGCAAGTGCATCCTTTATAGACTAACATTAAGGAGAGACAAATCTGAAGGCTCTGGAGCCTCATTTTCTCTCCCCTTCTAACAGCCTAGCAAAGAGCTGGCTCAGCAGGCAGGTCTGAGTTAGCTCAACTGATAAACAGGCTGACACCAGCTCCTGAACTCCAGAGAGTCTTTCTAACAAGCGTTATTCTTGGGTCAAAAAGCTTTTGTTGTAACACACTGGTCTAGACATGTCCTGCTCCTATAAATATGTAGTGCATTACTGGGGTAGGTACCTCAAGGACACTTTTTCATGGTGTTTCCATTCACCTGTGTCTGGCTAACTACAACTCTGTGTGGGACCTTCATGGCTGAGGGGGGCATGTATGCTCTGCTAGTTTGTTGTTTGTAATTATTCCCCCATAAGACCCTCTTTTATGTTTGTATAAAATTGGCACTAACGAGGTGTGTTTTTAAAACTCTTCGTGTGATAATCATCAAAATGGCCACTATGCCACTGATGTACATTAGAGACACCACTGACTTTCCAGGGTGCTGCTGTCTAGTGGAGAAGATCCTAAAAGCACCTCCATTGTGGCTGATGCACTTTCAGCACAAAGAATGTCATTCATGTGTTTGGTGACCTGCTGCTACTAATGCCTTCTACCTGGAGTGTCCACTGAAATTACGGAGGGAAAGCACATTAAGTTTTTATTCATTCTGGTTTTGTCAAGGCTTCTAACCCAGGAATCCTAGAGTGAGTTCTGGGGAGATTAATCAGAGGATAATCTGATTTATAAACCATGTAGTGCTCAAAATTCATCCCTGCTTTATGGATCAGTGTTTGAACCAAAGTTTTGTTAATTCTCTTAAGCTTAGACTGACCATCCAGAAGATACCATGTGCCCGTATGAGGCTGTCCCACCAGACTTCCAGGCCTGATGTTTCCTAAATCCTCAAGTTCATAGAGTCTGCACCATGGGCTGAATGTCTGATACATGTGTCCATCCCCACTGTCACCTCAAATGTAACATGTCTGAGAATGAAGTCATCTTCTACCACTGCCCCACTCATAAAATCTCTCTTCCTCCCAAGTTCTCTATTAAACTAAAGGCTAGACCAAAAATCTCATCAAGTTCTTTGCTACCACCAAACCCCATCTAAACTTATCCCCTAAATATCTCTCAATTCCCTTCACATAGCTTCAGCCCCATTTTCCACTATCTGTATTCAGAGGACCACAGTCTTTCAGATGGATTACTACAAAAAGGCTTCTCAAAATTCTTTCTGCCTTCAGTCTGTCAGACTCCAGTTTATTCTTTGTGAAGCAGGCCAAGTTACCCATAGCACAGATCTGATGATATCACTCACTTGTTTAGAATTCTTCAGGGTTTACCTTTACTCTTAAAGGCCCAAATTGCTAAAATAGTATGTAAAGTCAAGTGTGGCCAGGTTCCTACCTACTTCTCTATCCTCATTTCTCTAACTTGGCCTTTTTATCCCTATTTTTGTCCAGAATAGCATCATTTTCTTATGATCTCCTTTGATTCTTCTCTCTCCTTCCTCCTACAACTGCAATTTCTTAGTAAGTCCTTAAATTGCTTCTTTAAAAATACAAGCAGTCCTCGGATTATTGATGACCCAATTTACAGCGTCCAGTACTTAGGAACGGGCTCCTAAGGCTCCTCATAAGGATAATTTATAATTAAATTAATAACTCTGGAACAAGTTTCTTCCATGCATGTAAACAAACCCACGTGGCTCAAGCAGTTTATTGGCGCAGCATCTTTAGGCTAAGCCACTAATCTCATAGAGAGAGAAGCAGCTGATATGGAAGTTATATTCATGGGGTGTCTGGCAAGTGGGAGGTGGGTAGGGTGGATGGGTAAATTCACAATGAATGAGTGCAGAGCGCTTTCTGGGGGATGAGTACACTCTTAGCTCTGGCTTGAGCAGTACAAATGCAATATACATAACCAAAATCTTTGCACCCCCGTAATATTCTGAAATTTTTTTACAAAAAAAAAAAAACAGGAAGAATTAGAAAAACAGAGCCAAGAAAGTTTATGACAAAAGAATTACCTGAAGCCTTTTGTCTCATTGGCAAATCATAACATTTGCTTAGCTTGAGGAGCAATATCCTAACATTGAGCTGTTTACAAAGGTTTACCGTGCAGTTATTGAGAACATCAGCTGCTATAAGGCCATTTATGATGAAAAAGGAAAAAAAGGCTGTGCAAACAACCCTAGATACCTTTTTCAAGCAACCAACTTCAGTAGTCAGCTCCCCTCCTCCAGCAACAGAACCAAATCCTGACTCTAGCACCCACTCCATCCTCTCCAGCACCGTCTCCATCATCATCTTGTGATCAGTGTTAGCCTGCCTTCTTGCTTAAAGAATGCCCCTTCCAATAAGCAAGACAGTGATGCAACATTAGGTGACTGTTAATCTTTAATATTCTATTTTGAAACTTCTCATATCTCTTACCTAAACTTTTTATATGAGTTTGTTTTTATGTTCTGTTTGTTTGAATTAGAAGAAATAACATTCTGTAACATTACAGTGCAGAGGTATTATTATTACAGTATTCCACTGTGTTATTACCACATGAGCTATTATAGTATTGTTGTCATTATTATTATTACTGTATTTGTGCTGCTCATCAGGGATCCAAGTTACATACAAATCTGACCCAAAGATGTTCTCAGGAATGTATCTCATCTGTAACCTGGGGACCACCTGTATATCTTAGAATCATACCCTCTTTTCATGCCTACTGCATCCACAGAGGCCCTGTTCCCGCTATCTTATTCTGTATGAGAGTTGCTGGGCTGGGAACTGGAACCCTACAGGTGTAGCGTACTATTGTATGATACTCCATGCTCATTCCTCTATTAATAATAGTTTGCCTAGTTTTCACCCATTCTTAAAGTTTGTGCTGAAGTTCTGCTTCTTTCTTGAACCAAAATCAACATAATTCATACAATCCTAAATTTTTATACACATCTATAAGTATCAGCAGCATATAGTAACCCCTAGGGGCAACTTTTCTTAGCTCAGGGTCCTTTAGCCATTTGTGAGAAATTGTGAGGGTTAGTCCTCCAGATATGTCTGTTTAATGAGATTCCTGAGTTGTAAAGCTCTAGTCTTAGGGGACAATAGGCTCTCTATCTTCCTCTTTTCTTCTTTCTATTAACTCTCTTCTTCTTCCTTTCTTTGCCATTCTGACAAATGACTCCCCCTAAAGAGAAGGAAGGCCTCCAGTATTGCTCAAGCTGTAAAATAGAAATCACAGACAAATGTGACTAGGAGTTACATTTGGGCCTAGTTACAACTAGGACTAGGAGTTGTCAGTGGGAAAAGGTTAGCATTCAATAGTCCCTGCACCCACATGGAAAGTTCTTCCTCTAGGATTTCGCCTGTCAGGTCATATGTAGATTGATTTATTTCCTTTTGGATTGTTTGTACTGTTCTTTATTTTTCTCCAATGCAGTAGGTACCTAGGCTGGCCTAGGGTGTTCACCTTTTGAAGGAATATCTTGTGCACACACTGGATATGGTCACATTTGCATGTGATACTCAGAACTGTGGCAGCCATCTTGCTTCCAAAGAGCAATTTGCCTGAGGAACAGAGCCAAGGCTTGGAGCCAGTCGGAGTGTGAGGATGGAAAAACCATGCATTAATGAGCTGTTTAATTAGCCAGTCCTAGAGCTGTTCTACTTTGAAATTTCTTGTTATATGAGAATATATTTCAGCATTGCTTAAGCCATTTTAGTTGAGTTCTTCAATACATTCAGCCAAAAGCATCTTATTGAAAAAAAGAAAAAGAGCTCAATCTATTCAAGGCAGAGAAAGGACATTGAGTAAATTTAAGGGAAAGGGGAAATCGAACTTTCCTGAGAAGCTGTTCTGAGAGAACCTTACCCACAAAGATGTAAATTCAGACATGTTGAGAGAAAAAGAAGGAATTGAGGAAGACTTTTAATAAAATGTTTCCCAAACCAGATAACTTAGTACATGCATTTAAAATTTGATGCTTTTCCAAATATTTGACTAAGAAATTAGCTCACCTTACAGAAACCAAAAAGAATGTGTTTACTATTTGTCTGAAGACTACGTGATTTGTCCAAGAATACATTAAAATGAATATGGAGGAGATATGCAAATTCTTAGAAAAAATAACAAAATTGAATACTTCAGGAATTCCATGAAGAATAGAAATATTGGCTATTAATAAACATAAACTATTTAGGAGAGGTTAAAAAATAAAACTCATGGTCTCAGATATCTATCATATACCAATTTTTCAGCATATGGGTAATAAATAAACTAAATATGAGATTATTATATAAAAAAAATTGGTGCTTTGATTTCCAACCACTTTAGAATTGCACCTCTAGTCAAGTAGTTTGATTGTTTTGTAAGTCTTGCCTATGTGTTACATTGTTTATTATTAAGGAATTTTAAAAATGTAGAGTGTGGGGTATGGGCCGGAAATTGGAAGTAGCTTTGTAAGTGTAAGCAGAAGACTGCAGAGGTGGCTCCAGAAACAAATGGCAAAAAGCAAGAATCCCTTAACAATTGAGCTACTGGTACTCCGCTTCTAATTATCTCTCACTTCTCCCTCTTCTCTGAGAATATTCTCTGTTTTCAAGGAACTTAGTTGGAGTATCTGGTAGAAAAAATAGTTGTCCCTTTATCCCCTATAGAATAACAATTTTCTTCTAGCTGTCAGAAGGATTCTTTTCAACTGAGCAGGAGCTTTAAGGTGGGAAAGATGGAAAAAAATGGCAGGTCAGCAAAATCAGCTCTGCTGAAACGAGAAATGACAGATCTGTCAGATCACTGTCAGATGTTTTTTCTTAGGGCCATGGTGTAGGACGCAAAAAGACTTGATATTGCTATTTCTCACCTTTCTCTGGTTATAGGCTAAGGAAATGAAGGTTCTAAGAGAGAAGATAACTTTCTCTTCTTCGATAGCCTAGAATGAAGGCTAGAAGTAGACCCACAGTGGAGGATGTGTTTGGATTATATGTGAACACTCTCTCCTTCTATCCCAGTCCTCGTTACGTTACTGTTCTCCACTTGCCTCATTCAGTCATTCATTCAAGAACTGGGAAAACTCATTTACGATATTGACTCCTAGACTTTTTTCCTAATTATTTCCCATCCAATTCCCACCCCAGGCCCACCTCTCCTTCCTGTAAGGCCCTTTCTTGGTGAAAGTTTTCTAACCAAAAAAACAAAACAAAACAAAACAAAAACTGGCTGCCATTCTTTCTGCTTAGCCCCTCCATTTAAATGCTCACAAGGACTTGCTTATCTACCTCCTAAATATCTTCCCTACTTTTCCTTGATTTCTATTCTCCAACTGCCAATGCTCCAGCTTAGGATATTGCCCTCTCTCTAGCTTTTTAGGTAAACATATTTGACTAAATAACAAAATAATTTTACTTTTTAATACTGTTTTATTTGTCTTGTTTGGGGGCAGCCATCAGGTCCAAATGTACCCAGGTAGCCGTGATGGAGGATCATGCTAGGAACACTGGGGGCAAAACCAGAGGGAGGGGGTGATCGTAAAGTAAAAAGAATATTGAACAAACTGGGGGAGCAATTAGCTCTGGGGAGAAGACCAGCCACTGGAGATCAGGACCAGGAACTGTATTTCTCATTCGCCACTATATTTTTGGTCCATGGTATAATACCTGTCATATGGTGAATGGTCAATAAATATTTCTTGATTGAGTTAATAAATAAGAAATTAGGAAAGTGATTACTAGGAGGTCCTTTAGTAAAACTAAATTCCAATATTCCAGGCTTGGCTAGTGTACCAGTAATCAATGTACTGCCTCTGAGCTCCAAATCCAGCCTTCTTTTCCATGCTTTGTGATACTGAAATTGAAACTTGTAACTATTTCTCTGCCAGCCAGTACACTGTTACTACCGTAAATAGTGGGTACTGGAGGGACACTGCAGGAGGAAGGGGCTTCTTGCCCTGATTATGGAGGGCTTTGTCTTTCTGGATCATTCAGTATGTGGCTGTAAGCAGCCCTGATCCCCCAGTGAGCCTTGTCAACACCATAGCCAGTGGCTTTCCAGCGAGTCAGGAATGTACCCCAATGCTTGGTTTTCCAATGAGCGTCATGGGCACCCTGGAGAGTGGCTTCTTTTCAGATCTCACCAGCACCCCAGGGAGTGGCTTCCCAGTGACTTCTCAGTCTTCTCTGGTACCCCAGCTGACTTCCTAGCGAGTCCTGCCAATGCCCCAGTGGACAACTTCTTAGTGAGTCTTGCTGCTACCCCAGCTGTATCAGCCCTCCTGGGGCATCTTGGCAAACTTCTCTGTCATCCAGTGGGCATATGTACACCCTCTCCAATGAGGTCTAAATCTCAGCCGTGAGGAAGGCCCTCTTCCCAGCTGGATCCTGCCTTGGGTGCTCTGGCTCCGCCATAGAATGGTGGCTGCTCTCTGTATCTGCTACTCCTGTCATCTTTAGATTTCTCTTTACCTCTCTAAGCAGTTAATATCTTGTTACTAGTTCATAATTCGTTATATTAAAATGTTCTTCTTCAGATTACTAGTGTACTTTGTCTTTCCTGATATAGCTGTGGAGAGAGAATCTCCCATGAAGGAAGGTTACCTGTGCCCCGAAGTCCTGGCTCTTGTTTCCTGCAATGTGTCTTCTATGTGGTCTCTTCCTATCACTGCAGTCGTCGTCATGCCAGCCTCAAGAAACAGAGCTGCGTTATTAAAGACTAATTTCAGAGTTTCTAATGGGAGGAACAAGTATCATTTATACGTTGCCTGGCTCACTCAATGATTGCAGAAAAGAGACAATGTAACCTATAAATAAATAATTGAAGCTTCACTCCACCAAAACTAGGATGGAGCTAAAATGGAAAGGCATCATTATGTTTCCAATAAAGTCGTTCTCTCCACGCATGGACTACTTAAACACTTAGAAAAGGAGTATGTCATTACATAAACAAAGTAACATTGCAATTTAAGGAGGTCGAAAAGTCATACTACTGCAAATCTTGCTGCCGGGATTAAATATAATTTAGTTGATAACAACTGTTTTATTCATTTAATTTAGAAAGTGGTTACAGGAGACCAACTTTTAAGACTAAAATAACATAAATGGACCTTGCTATGCCCTCTGAATCATCTGAAGTAATAATTAGGTCATGCTAATGAGCAAAAACTCAGGATGGTACCAAAGCAATCAATAGTACAATGTGCACTGAATTACTTTATTAATAATCTAAGAGAATTTGTTTCCCATGCAGATGAAATTTAGGAGGACCATATTTGGGGTTACATTTTCCTGATGGCTTTTAAATTAAGTTTTATAGTGTGTCACAGCTGTCTGCATCCTCACCATTATCATTATCAGCAAACATTTAGCGCACACCCGCTGCGTACACAGCCTTGTGGGATTCATTAAGGGGAAAGAACAGTAATTTCCTGCCCTTGAGACAGTAGAGGGGTAATTATTTACTCTGAGTACTCTAGTTAATTTACCAGTGAGTGGGCAGGAGGTCTTGGAACTACATATTCTGACATTTCTACATGATTTCATCATCGTTAGAGCAGTAACATCAAAATTTTTGAATTTGATCTTCTTTGTTTTATATGATAAAATTACACCTTACTATACTATACCAGAGTTAAGTAAAACATTTGTTGTGGAGTAAAAGCTAAAATCTCCTTTAAAAATACTGATGAATGTTTGTTTAGTGTTTGCTAATTGGCGTAATGCTGGTTATGTGCCACGTCTGTTCTAAGCAGTCCTCACACGCATACAATACTTTAGATGAGGAAACTAGAAAGGACACACAGTTAAGTGTCAGAGTCAGGATCCAAACCCAGGAGGCCTGGCACTGAAGTCCATGCTCTGACCAACTTTGCTGTTTGGCTTCTCTAAGCTTCCCTCACTATTTCCACATAACCTTCCAGAGGTAATCACTGCCAACATGGGATGTGTATCCTTCTAGGCTCCATACTATGTACTGAAATTTATGTATGTATGTACACATATATTTTTACAAAAATATAAAATGGGAAAAATATTTAGAAATTGTTTTTATTAAAAAATGGCTTGGATGTACAGTCAAGTGCCACATAACAATGTTTTGGTCAATGACGGACCATGTATATGACAGTGGTCCTGTAAGACTGTAATGGAGATGCCCTATACAAGTGTACCATTTTTAATCTTTTATACCACATTTGTTACTGTACCATTTTATGTTTAGATATGTTTAGATACACAAATACCTACTACCATTGTGTTACAATTCCTGCAGTATTCAATAGAGTAACCACTATACGGATCTGTAGCCTAGGGGCAGTAGGCTATACCATACAGCCTAGAAGTATAGCAGGCTATACCTTGTAGCTTTGTGTAAGTACCTCTATAATGTTTGCACAATGACAAAATCACCTAATGATGCATTTTTCAGGATGTATCCCTGTTGTTAAGTGATGCATGACTTTATTACCATATATTTCTTGTAGGCATTATGTGTATGTATGTGTATATATATCTTAATATTCCATAATATAGATGTATCATTTGGACATTCTAAAATTAATAGATATTTTTGATGTTTCCATTTTTTTCTCTCACATATGATGCTGCATTGAATATCTTTGTGTACATACCTTTACACATATGTAGAATTTTGAAAAAAGATTCCCAGTAGTGGATCAAAAGATATGTATGGTAATGTTTTTAATGATTATTTCCACCCTCTAAAATGCTGCATTTTGATCATGTGCAATACAAATATGACACCATCAGTATGTGTGTTGTTTGATGTTTACTTAAGATGCCCCAGCATCTTTTACTCAATTATATCTGTGTCAGATTACAAGTGAGACAGATTTTTTTTTTGTTTAATGCATGTATTAGCATATTGCAAAATCAACTTCTTAATCCTGTTTTCTTAATTCCTATAATGGTGTTTTATGAAAGCCAGGATCCTACCTGTTCTTAATCACTTTTCAGTGCACTTAACAAGATCCCCACTGACACAGAATCTCAATGAATTTGTTGTAAGGATTCTGGGAATTGCCTTTGACTTTCTTTTGTCTGAACTTACCACCTATTGATTTTGTAACCTATACTTGTGACTGCCATATACGAGGCTTCTTGATTTAAAGTTAAAAAATGATTCTGTTCATACAAAAGTTTTTCTCTGTAGCACAAATGTTTTATAAGAAAAATAGGTGACAATAAATAGTGAAGGTATTGGGGTCTTCACCCAATTTCCACTGGATTTGTAAGTCTGCTGCATTTATTCCTTTCCCCATTCTCTTCTTCAATTCACACCCCCCAAATATACACAAATACCACCATACCTTCAAGAAGAATAAAGAGAATTTAAAAAAGTGGGGTTTTGGTATTAAAGTATCATTACCACTAGATATTTATAGAGTTAATTTTTGACCTTTATTGGCTGTTTTATTTGTTGGGGGTGGGTAGGGCATCAAATCCTTGATACTCTTCTCATGCAGCTTGTTCCATGATTAATATCTGCCACGTGAAATTTTCTTACATATATATATAAACTATTTGGAAATGAATTTTAAATCCCTCATATAGCTAGCATCATGCTTCAAGTTTCTAAAATTGAATAATTCCTTTGAAGTAGTTAAGAATGATGAAGATGGAAAATTAATAGGTTTTTTCTTTTATTAGAAAGAACAGGCTATGTCAAGCAGCAAGCAAATGACAAATGAACAGCACGGATATTGCAAAGCTTCTATTTTGTTCTTTGTTAAATTATTATTTTTGTCATACTTCCGCATACACACAGTTTAAAGGAAAAAACCCAGAACCACCTCCACCCAAGCACATATATTTTTTCCTTTACAGAAGCAATTCTTTCATCAATTTAAGTATTTATTTTGATATCCAACTTCATGTCCCTAAATAAAACAAGCATGATTTGTCATTCATGGTGTTTCAGTTTTAGGCTGTGCTTACGGACTTCTCATTTATGGAAAAAAATTTTAACTCTTTCCTTTCTTTACCATAATCTCTGAATTGTACTCTTTTTACTCCAAAATACAAATATTTTGTGCTTATGTTAACATAGTTGTGCAAATACAATTTATAGTAAATCAATGTACCAACTATGCTAATATTTTTCTTTCCTCCGCACAAGTTTTGTTCCTTGGTATTTATTATTTTGCTGTTATTTTCATTGCTGCTGCTATTCGTTTGGTGTTATATATACTTTCTCTGTACTTATCAATAATTCAGTGCCAGTCTCACTGGCACATCTTACTCTTCTCTATACATTCAGATGCATTAGGTATTCTGTCAGCTTTATCTTCCTGAAGATATATTTTCTCATATTTGGAAGTCTAAAGATACTAATGTTTGAAAATGAAATTCAATTATCTATTTGCTTCTGATTTTTTAATTTACTTTGCTGGAGGTGATGGATATGTAGACTTATTTATTTCTTAAATAGAGTTTCAGATTTTCCATTTTCATAAGATAGTGCCATAAATTTCTGAAACTTGGGAAGATTTAAAGATCGAATTTATTTGGGGGGGGCTCTTCTAAATTTGCTTATTAATTTTCTTTTGCCTTTCTAAAATTTTGTTGTCCTTTATTCTCCTGCTCTTCACATCTTTCTGAGTTTACATCTTTTAAAATTCCCTTTATTATTATCTTAATGGGGTTGTGGAGGAAATAAAAGTAGATGCCTGTGTTCAATCATGATTTTTATCCAATAGTCCCTGAGATAGTTTCTCTTAATGAAAAACTGACACCAATCTCAGGGGTTTGGACTCTGCCATTTTTATTCAGATATTTTCAGGTTATAGAACCTGAGAATATAAGGGTATAGTGTAGCTACTGCTGTGAAAAGCATCCTGCCTCAGTACATTTGTGACAATCCTTAGGTTGCTTTCTCATCAGTTCCTAAGGAATCAGGAAAAAATTGGGGTTGAAGTTTGTTAACGCCGAGGAGGAACAATAGAAGAAATAAGTAAAACACATTCTGCCATCTCTGAACTCGTCCAATGTTTTGTTTATATCACATTATGGTTCTAATCATATTATAGAGCAAATTATCTCTTACCATGTGTGCTTTTAGTTAAATGAGAGCTTCTCCAAGGTTAGGGACTTTTACTTCCAATTTTGTATCTCCTGAACCTTGCACGCTATTTGGCAGGAGGTTGGAACATATTGAATAATGTTGAGTGAAAAAAAAAGTGAATGGCTACCATCCCTATAGATATTACTTTCAGGCCCGTACAGTTGTCATTTTTTAAAGAAGTGGCTTGGTGGCAATTGATTTTGGCAATGTCAGCATATGCCGAAGTGCATGAATTTCATGTTGGCCAATTCTCTTACTGCAGCTATTTAAAATTGATGTGACTCACCACATGACTGATTCAGATGTGACAATCATGATTTCCTTTATGAATAGTAAAATGAATGGATTAAATGTTTCAATTCAGAATCCAGGTAAAATGTATTTATTTGAGGAAGTAGTGAACGGGGGGGGGAAGCTCTCCAAATACGACCCTGAATACCTGGTCAGATGATTATTTTCCTTTCAAAGAAAAGGGTGATTACTCAAAGAGAAAAACCTAGAGAACGAACAACAGAGAGAGAAAAAGGTAAAAGGTAACAGAAAGAATTCTAAGGTAATCTCAGGGTGACAACATGCTTTTTTGAAAAATGGGAGAACAGAATTATTGCTTCAAAAAGTACAGACCCTTTCCCCCCATTCTTTCCTTCTCATGTGCTCACAGAGGCTTTAAAAGCGAACAATATCTAAAACTCGGAATGATACCAAAGGTTAGTCTTGAGAAAATTCACAAGAAAGGACATTTCCCCATGTAGCTAGAACAAATGCTGGTGTTTGAGCTGGCAGTGCTAATTTCTCAGTGTTTCAGCAAATGCGTACCAGATGTACGGTGAATTTTTGGAGAGAGGATGGTATTAGGAACTCAACATTAACTATTCTATTTGCTCTCAAGAAGTTTAGAATTTTCCAATAATATGAGAAAAACAGACAATTAGTATGTAAAAATAGGGATAGATGGAATAAATTTAAGTAAGCATTAAGGGGGAAACATGATTTAGGTATTTTCTCAATCCCTTCTGTAAGATAAAAGCTCCTTAGGAAATTATGGAGGGAAAACATGGCACCCTATTTTTCTATTTCTTCTTTTTTTCACTTTTGAAAGCTTTATTGGTGTATAATTAATATACTAAACAATTCCTCCATTATAAATGTGAAATTTGTTGATTTTAGTAGGCTTATACACTTGTGCAACCTTCACCACAATTCAGTTTGAGAACACTTCCATGACCTCTGTAAAAATCCCTTGTCTTGTTTATAATCAATTGCAGATTTCATCTGCAGGAATACAGTGATTGGTTTCTTTTTATATAGATTTGACTTTTCTAGAGATTTTATCTAAATGGAATCATACAACGTATGTAATGTTAGGTCTGCTTTCTTTTTCTTAACATAATTTTTGAGGTTCAGTCATGTCATTGTATAATCAATTCATTCTTTTTCATTCTTTAACATTACAATGTATGTAATGTTAGGTCTGCTTTCTTTTTCTTAACATAATTTTTGAGGTTCAGTCACGTCATTGTATAATCAATTCATTCTTTTTCATTGGTATTATTCCATTTTGTGGTTGTATTGCATTGCGTTTATCCATTCCTAAATCACAAGTCAATGGACGTTTGAATTTTTCCCCAGCTTTTGGCTATTATGAATAATACAGTTATGAACATTTGTGAATAGGTCTTCCTGTGGACATACGTTTTTGTTGCTCTTGGGTGGATACCTTAAAGTGGAATTTCTGGTTTGTGACTATCAAACAGTTTTACAAAGTCACTGTACCATATTACATTCCTATGAGAAATGTATAAGAGTTCTAGTATTTTTTCACATCTGTATTAGATTCCTATTATTACCGTAACAAATTACCACAGATTTAGTGGCTACAAACAATGCAAATATATTATCTTACAGTTCTGGAGGTCAGAAGTTGTAATGGGACTCCTGGGGCTAAAATAAATGTGTTGGCGAAGCTGCCTTCCTCCTGTAGGCTCAGGGGCAAATGTGTCCCTTGCCTATTCCAGCTTCTAGAGGCTGCCAGCATTCCTTGGCTCCTGGACCCACATCATTGCAACATCTGCTTCCATCATCACGTCTTCCCTGACTGACCCTTCTTCCTCCTTCTTATAAGGACCTTTGTGATTTAACCAAGATAATCTTCCCATTTTAGGATCCTTAATCACATCTACAAAGTTTTTTGTTTTGTTTTTGTTTGTTTGTTTTTTTACCATGTGAGGTAACATATACACAGTTTCTGAGGATTAGACATGGACACAGGAACAGGTGTTCATTTTTCTTCTGACCACAACAGCCTTGCCAACATTTTGTATTGTTTTTTTTTTTTTTTTCAGTTATATCCATTCTCTGACTTCATTGTGGTTTTACTTTTCATTTTCATAACGACTAATGTTGTAGAACATCCTTTCATGTGCTTATTAGCCATTTGTATCTCTTCTTTGGATAAAGTTTTGTGAAAATATCTTGTTACTTTTCATTGGTTTGCTTGTTTTGTTATTAAGTGGTCTTATACATTTTAGCCACAAATTCTGTATCAAATATGTGATTTTCAAATAATCTTCTATTATCTTACTTGCCTTTTTATTTTCTTAATGGAGCCTTTAGAATTGCAAATATTTTTACTTTTGTTGAAGTCTCATTAATTATTTGACTTCTACAAAACATGTTTTTAGTGTCCTCTATAAAAAGATTTTTGACTAAACCCAATATCAAAAATTTTTCTCCATTGTTTCCTTCTAGAAATTTTATTATAGTTTTAATGCTTGTGTTTATGAGGCATTTTGAATACAAGTTTTATGTGGTGTTTGTAAAGGTAGTAAGTTTACTTTTCAAAATAAATATCTAACTGTCCCAGCACCTTTGGTGGAAAAAAGTTATTTCTCCCATTGATTCACCTTGGCTCCTGTGTAAAATTTCAATTGTGGGTTTATTTATGGACCCTCTATTCTGTTACAATATGCTTTATATGCCTATCCTCATGACAATACCACCCTGTCTTGATTATTGTAGCTTTATATTAAGTTTTAAAATCAGGTATTACACATTCTTTACAATCTGCTTTTTTTAGTGAATATTTTATTTGTTATAAAATAATTGTTAGTGTTCTAGGTCTTAAAATAAAAGTCCAAAACACATTATCTATTAATTTGTATAGTTTGTTGTCTGGTATCATCTGTCTGGGTATCACCAAACATCCTAGCTGCACACTGTCGGGGTGGGGGAGTGGGTATCAGATGTGGGTGGTGTGAAGTGGTGAGAAACTGCTCACACCAGGAGGCCTACTTAGACATCAGGAAACACTGGGCAGAATGGAAAGTCGGGGAGGTGACTACGACCAGGAGCAACTGAAATCCATCCAAGACTGGCAATTGTCCTACAGAAGACAGAAGGAAGTGCCTCTGGTACATGGCACAGAGAATCCAGTGGAAGGCCAGGGGTAGCTTGTTGAGAGCCACAAGAAAAGCTGAGATGACCCCAGGCCTTTTCTCCTCTGTAATAGAAGCTCATTTGGCTAAAACTATTTTTGTTCCTTTTATTCTAAGCTTTCTTCTTGTGGAATTTGGGACAATCCCTTTATCCTTACTCCCAGAAGCACATACTTTCTAGCCTGACTAGGTCATCAGAAGAATACCTCATTCTTAGAGGATCTGACAGGATGGTACAGAGGAGGAGAAGGGATTCTTGTCTCACTGTCCTCTGAATATTCCCTATTCTTAGGGAAGGAGGTTCCACCAAGGACCAGTGGCTTGATAATGACAACTGCAAGTTGAAAACTATAGATTTTTAGTCTTCCTTTATGTGGAAGAAGTTCATCTTTTTCTATCTACTCAATATATATTAAAATGATAAAAAATTTTCTAATTTTCCTAGTAAATACTTTAAATAAAGTTCTGTAACCCCTAATCCTTAAAAAAAAAGAAACCACACATGGCCGGTCGCGGTGGCTCACGCCTGTAATCCTAGCACTCTGGGAGGCAAAGGCGGGTGGATCGCTCAAGGTCAGGAGTTCAAAACCAGCCTGAGCAAGAGTGAGGCCTCGTCTCTACTATAAATAGAAAGAAATTAATTGGACAACTAAAAAAAATATAGAAAAAATTAGCCGGGCATGGTGGCGCATGCCTATAGTCCCAGCTACTCGGGAGGCTGAGGCAGAAGAATCGCTTGAGCTCAGGAGTTTGAGGTTGCTGTGAGCTAGGCTGACACCACGGCACTCACTCTAGCCCGGGCAGCAGAGTGAGACTCTGTCTCCAAAAAAAAAAAAAAAGAAAAGAAAAAGAAATAGAAAAAGAAACCATACAAAATTGATATTTGATATAAAATTTCATTTTTTAATCTGCCATTTTCTTTCATTGATTTCCTTATTTGTAAACTTACCCTATTTTTTGATCAGAGAACATTTTGTTTGGGATAACTATCAGTTCAATGGGACATATTGTTTAATAATGAGTTTTTGATTGAATTCTGGACAAGTTAATATCTTTCTTTTTACATGAGCATGTTATCCTTAGTATGGGGTTTCTTATTTTCTATCAGGTAATTTGTAAACTAAAATAACCTAACCATCAATGAATATTATCCCAAAAATATTGTGAGAATTGAGGTAGCCTTATTCCTCCTGTTTCACAATTCCTCAATTAATGAAGGCCCTGGCTAATTCCAATCTTATTAGTGAAACAATATCCCCAGTGGCTGGTTTTAATGGCCCCAAATCTCAGTTACCCAGTAACTCTGGCACATGTTGTCAGAACTTCCAAACCATCCATTGTCTGTGTCTCCACTTACTGCCTTTCGTTTGCTGAAGGCCCACCACTGTAGTACATCAGTAGGCAGTCTAAATCCTGGACTCAGTTTTGCCTTGTATATCACCTATTTTTTCCCATGTACTGTATCCCAGTTTTATTCTACTTGCCTATACCCCTATCCCACCCCCATATTTGACTAATCCCAGCTTCTGCTTACACATTTATATTCCTGAGATAGTGGCCACACCTCTTATTTAACATTCCAAGGCTATGCTAAGTCCCAGACATAATGTCCTATTTACCAATTAGAAACAGTGTCTGATTTTTCTTTTGCACAGAATTCTTTGTGTGCTCCACAATGGCACTGTTGCTGATAAATTACCTCATTTCTATATATGCTTGAGTTTCTATACGAAAGTATTGTTAAATTTATCATTATCAGAAAAGAATAAAGCATTCAGTTTTATATGGCACTGTGTTAGATGCTCTAGAAAAGTAGATTTGACAGCATTGGTTCCTGTTCTTCAGGAATTTATTTTATAATTTTAAAAAAGAGATACAGACACACATTTTAAAATAAGATTCTACATTATGTGAGGGGAAAGTAATTTGTTATAGTTATAGTCCAAGGGCTTCAGGAGTGTCCACTGGGGATGATGGATGATAATAGAGTATCCTCCTATTTCAAAGAATTTATTAAATGGCCTCCATCAATGTTTTTTAGGAGGACAATGATCCATGGCACAGTAATGAAATAGACTTTGCAATGACTTCCTAAATATGCCGTGCTGATGATTGTTACCTACATTGTGTTTCTCTTTCCCCTCTTTCTCATATTTCCAGAAAGCTTATGTACTCAGTTGGTGGTCCCAGAATTTAAAATATATGATTAAAAACAAATATCCTGTATTATATATAATTCTGGAAAGAAAATGACTTATTCAATTAAACATCATGCAGAGTTAGAGGAAATGAATGTGCTTCATGTGTAAGCACTGTTTCAGAAATTACCAAACACTTCTCCTAATGGTTTACATTTGACAATGTCATTTTCAGTCATTTATTACTTAAATTCACAGTACTACCATGACAGTACTAGATAAATAACCCTTAGTCCTCTTTATGAAAATGTAATCCTTAGGTGCAAATGAAAGGACTCAGCCAATATTATAGATAAAATGTTAAAGAACTAATATGGCTAGATATTACTATTCTCTAGTCAATGCCACTACTTGGTAAGTCAGGACTATAGAGGACAATCTTTCCTTTTTCTCTTAGGCTTATAAAGTAGATTAAAGTGCCCAGTTGGATGAGAAAGGAGTCTAATCCAATACAAAGGGAGGAAATCATGTGTTCCATTAACCGAGAAGAAATATATAAGAACTTTTCTTATTGTGGCATGAAGAGGTCAGCAAATCCTTGCAACAAAAACTAAGAATAAAACTGGAAAAAACTAACAAAAATAACTATTTAATTGTCTTGAAATTAACCAAAGGGAGGCAACACATTGAGAATTATTTATTCTTAAAAAACTGGTAGAACTCCAAGTAAAAACAGCAGAAAACTTCAAAGAGTCCATTAAAAATATGTGCCAAGAACTAAAAGCAATTGTGTTCAAAAAATGAAAAGAAAATATGATGACAATCTCTCAATACATAGGCAATCTCAATAAAGAAGTAATGAGTATGAAAAAAAAAACCAAACTGAAATTTAGAACTTAAAAGTGTAATAACTGTAATGAAAGATTCACAAGATGGGTTCAATAACAGATCTGCAATGTAAGAAATTGAAATAGAGGACTGGAAGGTATATCAACAGAAATTATCCAGTTCAAAGAACAGTGAGAAAAAACTGAAGGACAAGGAACAGACTCTCAGAAATAAATATATGGTATTCCATAAAGCACATAAACATGTCTCAAATGGCAGCCCCAGGCTTTCACCATGAGAAGCTGAAACAAAAGAACTATCAAACCCAAAGTAAATAAAAAGAATTACATAATAAAGTTCAAAGTGAAAATATAAAGAAGAAAGCAGAAAAATAATAGAGAAAGCCAGTGATACCAAAAGATAATTCTTTGAAAAGACCCAACAAAATTAACAAACTTTTAGATAGGCTGATGAAGAAAAACAGAAGACACAAATTATCAAAATCAGGAATGAAAGAAGAACACCACAACAAACTCTTGAAAATTATAAGGGAATATCATGAACAACTATATACCAAAAAATTGGACAAATTAGACAAATTATTAGAAAGACACAAAGTACCAAAAGTTTTCAAGGAGAAGTAAAAAAACTGAATAAATGTAGGTCACATAAAGACAGAGAATTTTAACCTTCCAGTGAAAAATAGTCAGGTTCAGAAGATTTCACTGCTGAGGAAGATATAATATTAATACTACACAGACTTTTTCAGAAATAGAGTAGCAGGGAACACTTTCTGTCTCATGTTAGGCTAACATTACCCTGCTAGAAAAGACATCTCAGAACGGAAAACTACAGTTTAACATCTGTCATACAAATAGAGGCTAAAATCTTTTTAAAAAATTAGCAAACTGAATCCAGGAACATATAAAAAGATTACCTGCCATGAGCAAGTGGTATTTGTCCCAGTAACTCAAGACTGGTGTAAGATCTAAAAGGAAATTAATATAACACACAATATTACTAGGACAAAACACACAAAATGTCATCACAATAGATGCAGAAAAAACCATTTGACAAAATACAATGGTCGTTAATGATTTAAAAAAAACTTCCAAAAAATTTTAAAGGGAGCCTCCTTAACAAGAGGACATCTGCAAAAATAAGTATAGCCAACCTCATACTTAATGTTGAAAGACTAAATATCAACGAAAACATATGTCCACAGGAAGATCTATTCACAAATGTTCATAACTGCATTATTCATAGTATTTATAGACAAAAACTGGGGAAGAATCCATTGATTTGTGAATGGATAAACACAATGCAATATAACCACAAAATGGAATAATACCAATGAAAAAGAATGAATTGATTATCCAATGACATGAAAGAACCTCAAAAACTTATGTTAAGAAAAAGAAAGCAGACATAACATTCTATATGTCATAAGAGTCTGTTTCCATAAAATTTCCAGAAAAGTCAAATCTACATAAAAAGAAACCAATCACTGTATTCCTGCAGATGAAAGCTGCAACTGATTATAAACAAACACAAGGGATTTTTATAGTGGTCATGGAAGTGTTCTCAAACTAGACTGTGGTAAAGGTTGCACAAGTATATAAGACTACTAAAATCAGAAAATTGCCCATTTATAATGGAGGAATTGTTCAGTATATTAATTATATCTCAATAAAGCTATTAAAAGTGAAAAACAGATGAAATAGAAAAATAGGGTGCCATGTTTTCCCTCCATAATTACCTAAGGAGCTCTTATCTTACAAAAGGCATTGAGAAAGTACCTAAATCATCTTTCCCCCTTAATGCTTACTTAAATTTATTCCATCTATCCCTATTTTTACACACTAATTATCTGTTTTTCTCATATTATTGGAAAATGCTAAACTTGAGGGCAAATAGAATAATTAATATTGAATTCATAATACCATCCTCTCTCCAAAAATCCACCCAGCATATGTCTGGGACACATTTCCTGAAGCACTGAGAAATCAGCACTGCCAGCTGACACCAGCATTTATTCTAGCTACATGGGAAAATGCCCTTTCTCATGAGTTTTCTCAAGAGGAACCCTTGGTATCATTCCAAGTTTTAGATGTTGTTTGCTTTTAAAGCCTCTGTGAGCACATGAGAAGGAAAGAATGGGGGAAAGAGGGTCTGTACTTTTTTGAAGCAGTAATTCTGTTTTCCCATTTTTCAAAAAAGTATGTTGTTACTCTGAGATTACCTTAGAATTCTTTCTGTTACCTTTTATCTTTTTCTCTCTCTATTATCTATTCTCTGGCTTTTCTCTTCGAGCAATTAGTCTTCTCTTTGAAAGGATAATAATCATCTGACCAGGTGTTCAAGGTCGTATTTGGAGTTTTCTCCCAGTAGTAAATATATGAAGTTACTGCTTTAATTGTTTATCCAAAAGGAGCTTTATATTTATATGTACAGTCAGAGGAGTTTTTGCTAAATTTATGAATAAAAGACATATAAATGATTTTTAAAGGGAAATGAAAAATTTCCGAAAATATCTCTGAGCTCTGGTAGTTGAATTCATGAGGCAAATTGCTATAATCTCTGTAAATTTTCTCTTAGCCTCATGTGAGATGGAATTCTGAGCTGCGTTAATCAATATTTTTATCCACATGGAATGTTTCATCCATCCTAAGTCCATATATCAAACAACTGGTGAAGCTGATAGCGCTGGGACTAGTAGCGTAGGTGTCTAATAGAACAGGCAATCACACAGAACAGATACTCTTATCAGCATGACACTGTTGAGACCCTGGGTGTGCTTGTGCCACTAAGTTTCTAAGAGTAGTCATCAGAGACCAGAATAAAAAAATCATTTATTCACCTGGCCTCTCAAAACTTATAAGAGCTGGACATGTGACATGCTCATTTCTGTAAACAGAGATGAAATTGCTGCAGTCCTTTTGAGCTCTGATTCAATTACTTTACCGGAGAAGAAGAATCAATGTCATTGTACAATGATACTGTGTTCGATTTGGCAGGAAATACAAGGAGAGAGAAAAGAGAAAGTTTGGGTTCCAAGCATTGAGTCAAGTAGTTATCTGAGCTACAGTACTAGTCTCTGGATTATCTCAAAATCCAGAAAATAGTGAAAATTATATTATAATCATCACTATATGCTACCTAAGATCTTGTAATATATATTATTTATATATGTATATATGAGGTATATATAGTAGTACTTATATTTATATTTTACCTAACAATATTAGAAAGAATGACAATTCTAATAAGTATTGCGACAACTGGTAGATTATTATTTACCTTTTAAACTACTAGCATAGGTATTTGAGAATAACATCAATTTACTTTATCTAAAGTTCACTATTTTCCTATATATTAAACAGAGACCTTTTATTAAGAATATTAGAATATTTTATTGATTTGGGCTATTTTTATTAAACTTAACCTGTGTTGAGGAATTCATGTTTGATTTTATATATCAGGAATATCAAAGCGATTATGTTACTTTTATTATCAGCAAAAACATATTTTCATTTTAAAAGTGACAACCGGTATATTCTTACAAACCAAAGAGGGAAGAATTTGACACTCTCCTGTCAAGAGGAGTGTCTAATCTAAATTAGACAGATGTGGGAAATAAAAGAACCAAATATGAGAGTTAAAATATCTCAGTTTTTGAATGTCCAAATATGTCAAAAAACTATCTGTTCTTTCTTATGGTTGATATCCTGGATTTTTGCACAGAGTAATTTGTTTTCCTTGTGATATCATGCCTTAACTTTCAGAAGAGAATGACTTGGGTAGAAACTATTTTGCTAGTCGGGATTTAAAAATCATTGGATTGTGGCATTAAGCAATGTGATGAAAAGATGACCAGGAGCCTAAGGATAAATAACTATTTATCCACCAAACACAATTTTTGTAATTCAATTCTATAATTTGATTTAATGTGAGGAGGGTATGTCACATGGCTATGTACACTTAAATCATTAAAAACATGTTTCTAAAGATTTAAAAGAATTTGAATTAGAGGAAAAATTAGTTTATGAAGGGTATGTAAGCTTCTAAATTCCTTCTCAAAGTATATTTCTTTCATCAGTTCTGGAAAACCCACAGCCATTATCTTTTCAAATGTTGTATTCATTCCATTCTTTTTTCTACTTTCTCTTTAAATTTTCAAATGATGAGTATCTTCCATGTCCACTTACTTCTTTTCATATTTTTCTCTCCATGCTGTATTGTAGTTGATTTCTTCAGACTTACCTTCTAATTCACTCATTCTCTTCAGTTACTCTATCTTTCATTTCTGGATGTGGATTTCACTTATTAAAAGATTCTGTGTGAATTTTTGTATACACCGTTGCTATTTATTCATCTTTTAACACTTTTTATTTGTGCAAACTTGTAAAAAAGATTTATTCTGTAGTATCTGATAATTATATATCAACTCTTTGCTCGTCTCATTCTATGGTACATTGTTTCTCCAGGTTCTCAGGTGTGGTTGTCTTCCAGCTCATTTGTGACTTTTGATTATGACATCATATCTCATAACCTTATTTGTGAGAATTTCTGAGGCCTGGCGCATTTTTTCCTGGAGATGTCATGTCTGTTTCATTTAATCCCTTACAAACATCAACTTGGAACCACCTTATACCAAAGTCATGACCCAAGGTTCTTCAAATACCAAATCAATGAGAATTCACTTTGAAAAAATGTGGCATAAAGTTGAATTTTTCACTCAACCTTCCATAATGTCGAACATTCATTATACATTTCCTAGGGAAGATGTTTTCTTCATAATTTATCACCAAAATTTGAGAGAGGCAACTTTTGTTTGAATCTTTGACACATTTAAGAGTGTGTCAGAATGGTTGTGGCTTGTTTACTCTTATAATGAGCTGTCTTTATGTGGAAACACTGCTTCCCAA
Organism: Lepilemur ruficaudatus; assembly: GCA_963574885.1. Taxonomy (NCBI): domain Eukaryota; kingdom Metazoa; phylum Chordata; class Mammalia; order Primates; family Lepilemuridae; genus Lepilemur; species Lepilemur ruficaudatus. The sequence continues at coordinate 46,046 of CAUYRT010030503.1, forward strand.
CATTTTTAGGCCCTAAGCTTTGTCAGCTAGTTCTTTATGACTTCTCCTACCTCTTGAATGCTTATTAAAACCAAAGTTCAAGCTCACAAAGTCTATCAAATAGCCTCATTATGAATGCTAGTTTTGGCACTCCATATAACTGCGTTCCCATTTTAACTTAGGTTTTGTTCTCTGAGTTTTCCTTACTAAATGCCAAGTCATTGATGTAATTAAGAATATATTTAGAAATATTTTACCCAGCACTTTAGTTTTCAGCAGAAAAGGTGGTTGATATATGTAGTCTGTCACAGTGCTAGACAGGACAATTTCAGAAATGTTTTTAAGACTGGGCACTAAAGTGATAAGTACCTCTTTTAGCACTATCATTAAGAGCCTTTTGCTACTCTTTCCCTCTAACTAAACAAGGGCTGTCAGATCATCCCTTGTGTCTGTTAAAGTCCTTCTGAAAGCAGACATTAGGACAGAATTAGAAGTGCCAGAGATTTATTAGGAAAACGACCTGGGAAGGGAGACCAGGGGCAAGCAGGAAGAGGCTTCAGACACAATGCATGTCTGACACTTGCAAAAAGACAGGGGGAAAAAGATTTGGTAAGAAAAAACTCAGACTGGGTTGTAACTCTCAGAAAGTCTCAGGCAGGCCAAGTCTCTAGAACAAGGATTCCTCCATTAGAAGAGTCTTGCAATGGACAGAAATGGCTGCCATGTTAGTCATTGGCTGGGACCATTCTGGGAAGAATGAGGGCTGAGCATCCATGCTGCAGCAGATCCTGAGGGTACAGCAGCTCAATCTGTTTGCTAACTACACTCTCCACAGCAGGTGTTCTCTTCAAGATAGATAGGAATAGTGCACCTCCACCACGGCTACAGTATTTTTCTAACCCAGGGGGGTTTACACTGCTGCTTCTCTGCATCATTTTACTGGGATAGTTTGGTGGTTTCTACTCCAAATGCTTCATATTTAATATTCACTGAATGATCTTCCCTTCTCTTCTCTGAGTAAACTTACCTCTGAGTGGCCACTGCATTATATCACAGTCAGCCATTTCAAACTGCAAAACCATTTTTATTAGCCTACACATGCCTCTGGATTTAACCTACATTCTTACTAGGAAACGAAAAAGTATAGTATGTCTTATTACTCAGCATGGTAAAGTTCTAGAATGCTAATGGAGCCCTCTCTGGCTTTATTTTCTCCTACCCTTCCTGTTATAAACTACACAAATATTTATTCTTGGCATCATTTATTGCTTGTGTTACTCAAGCTTCTTTCATTTCCAAGTCCATCTGATCTTTCTCTTATAAAAGGATGTTAAATGGGACTTTTGCTCTTGTCTGGAATTCAAGCTAAGGCCAAAATTGCTACCTGTGATCAGACAACCATCTTCTCCAGCCTCTTGGTTAATATAAAAAGACGGAAAGAGATCAGTCCTGATGAGAGGATAGTTCCTTCTTCCCTGTTTGAAGTCACAGGAGAAAAGACCTGAGATAGAAAAATGGAGAGAAAGGCTGACATTTCATGATTACCCAGAGCAATTTCCCATTTGTCCTCTCATAATGGCTGCAGAGTAAGGACAGCCCTCAGCTCACTAATGCTGATTTATATAAAACAGAGTAGAAACTGATGATTCTTGCCGGGCGCGGTGGCTCACGCCTGTAATCCTAGCACTCTGGGAGGCCGAGGCGGGAGGATTGCTCAAGGTCAGGGGTTCGAAACCAGCCTGAGCAAGAGCGAGACCCCGTCTCTACTATAAACAGAAATTAATTGGCCAACTAAAAAATATATATATAGAAAGTGATGATTCTTGACTAGCTAGAGGACTCCTCTACATAGATCTGGCTCCTCGGCCTCAGTTTGAAAAGGAATTTGCATGCAGATACATTAGCATAACAAAATTCAGCAAATTCCCAGTCTCCCTCTAGCACTTCCTGCAGCATTTGTAGAATACTGGGGACTCTATGCAAATTAGTCATACCTACCTACAAATTTTCAGACCATCATCAATGTACAGAAATCTGAGAGAAGGAATTTAAGACTTCTTTTTTTTCCTGTGTCATAAAACAGGTTAAGAAAAACTGCTAAATGTCATGGGTCAAATAATATAACAAAATTACAAATATTGTCTCTTAGAACTAGCCATTGGACAAAGCTGATCACAATTACACAGAAGCTCATTCTTGGCACCAAATCCATTTTTATTCTCTCTCCATTCACAAAAACACAAAGCCCAACTTCATTATGTACAATAGCCATTAGACACTTCTAATAATTTCCAGCTGAATTAGTTCAGAGCCTAAATTCTATTCTAATCACGGAGTAATTTAAAATTCTCCTTTTTCAGAGTTTTGGTTTCAAATGTCAAAGCAATTAAATGAGTCATTTTAGATAGTTGTTTCTGTTCATTACTAAATAATTGTCTTTAATCTATAATTCTTTGCAAAGTATTTTTCCTAATTACTTGCGATGCAGTAGCTATTTTATAGTCTAAAACATTTTTTTTCTGGTTGGCATTCTTAATGTATTAAAACCTCCTGATAATCATGTTTAATTTTTAAAATATAACACTTTTTCTCCTTTTCTTATGCTTTCAGGGCCAGAGTTTGTATAAAAAATAACTTCAGGGAAAAAACAAACCTCCATTATATTAACATGGTTTTCTATTTTTTAAATTATATAATTATTATCTCTATTTATTTTCTTTTATTTTCAGATGGTCACTAGAATATTTCAGGTACCAATAAGATTGATTCATATTCATTAAATGAATTTATCTCTGTTTAAACTGCTTGTAATTAAAAATAAGAAAAAAAATGTACTCATGTTGAAATGAGTCCTTGGTTTTATTAAAAATGAAAACAATTAACCAAAAAGTAAAAGGTACCTGATTTCTAGGAAAGGTACAAATTCCATTTGTATACTTACAAATGTATAGTCTATGTATATTCTCTATATGTTATGGGGAATTCCATAAACATCTTCTTAATGAAATTTTTTTTAAAGTCCTCATATAATTGATCACCTTTAAATTCCATGTGCCATAAACTCTATTCAGAGTCAAGGTCCATCATCCTAGTTTTAGGCAAAAATTGCTCTCATCCTATTTCGCCCTTTACTTTGGCAAATGTGAAGAGCTAGATATTATCAAGTGATGGTGCAGATGTTGGTAAAAGGTAATTCTCCTGAATTGCTGGTGGGAAGTTGGGCTGAGAGAGCAGTTCTGATGGGTTCTGCAAAGATCAATGGTGATGACATGGAATGAAAGGTGTGAGGAGTATGATTGATCCAACTCGTTGCACCTGAGTTTCAAAATAACCAAAACAAAATAATAATGCATGTAAGAAGATTAGTGGTAGAGGTATAAAAAGAAACTATTTCAGGTTTTGCCTTCTTTTTTCACTAGTTATAAAGGTTGATATATTAGGAGTGCATGGAGATAGCTTGGCATTTCAGCTAGGCATGATGTGGGTCTCTAAGGCCATAGTTAAAACAACTTAGCTATGTAATTCAAGAATATAGTTTTCTACGTTTATAGGGGAGTTTTAGGTTTTCAGGAAATCCATCCATTTTGAAAAAAATTCCCAGAGGAAAAATGACCATAAATAAGAGTATGAGGATACTTAATTATAAAATGTGTATTTGTTATAAAATTTTAGAATATGTATGTGAGTATGAACCCGAACTCATAGTTCAAAATGTATCTCCTGTTGGCTTCTGCAACATCTTTTCCATACTTTAAATCCCATCTTTAGTGGACTGTAGGTTACAATGAGTAAAATCAGATTATTCAGAACTTTATATACGCTAATTTTTTCCATACTCTTAACGATGGATTTGTGTCCTCATAATACCTATCCTTTTTTAATTTCAAAATATTACAGGGTTACTAATGTTTTTGGTTACATGTATCACTTTTGTAATGCTTGAGTCAGGGCTATAAGTGTGCCCATCACCCAGTTAGTGCTCATTGTACCCATTAGGTTAGTTTTCACCCATCCCCTCCTCTACCCTCCCCCTTGCTTGATTTCCACTGAGTTTTACTTCCCTCTGTGCACATGTGTGCTCTTCAGTTTGTTCCAATTTAAAAGCGAGTACATGTGGCGTTTGTTTTCCCGTTCTTTAGATACTAGGATTATGGTCTCCAGTTCCATCCAAATTGTTGCAAAAAGCATTAATTCATCCTTATTCATGGCTGAATAGTATTCCATGGTATACATATACCACATTTTGTTAATCCACTCATGAACTGATGGGCACTTCGGTTGTTTCCACAACTTTGCAATTGTGAATTGTGCTGCAATAAACATTTGAGCGCAGGTGTCTTTTTGATAAAATGACTTCGGGAGCCTGTTGACTGCCAAAGATGTGAGGGAGGGAGAAACAAACTGCTCCACCTGCCCCTTTCACCGGACTCTAAGCCTCTCAGGGATTGACCTCTGCTGCTATCTTGCTCCTTCCTGTTCTGCTCCACAACTTCTTTCCGTGGAATCTTTTTTATAGGTTCAGGCACTTTTCCCTTGGAATTACACCTGATCTATGTTTGTTTTTGTGTTGGCTTTTTTTTTTCTTTTTCATCTAAAATTTTTCCTTCTATCTGAGACAATCTGGCAGCTGGTGTCTCTGGTCAGCCATCTTCTTTTTGGTCATAAATTAAAATCCTTAATTCCTATCTTTCAGCAGAAGAGACTATTAAATATATGTCTTCCAAAAAGGGAGAGTGAGGCCTAATTCCTGATGTGAACCAGGGAGTGGGTGTCCATACCACCTAACGTTCAGGTTAGTAGCTATGACTCCCAGTGAAATTAAAGCCATGACTTAGCTTGGCTCTGAAATGAGTAATGGAACCTCTCCCAAAATACAGGATTGACAGTAAATATCATCATAATACGATAAATATTTTTACAGGTGTATACCACTTAGGAGCCACGCATCATTCTTAAAATTGAAAGGTGATACTTTAGCACTATTATGAGAATTTTAAATCTGTTGCCAATCACTGTTAGAAAATTTTAAACCAGATATTGTCATGATTAGTCAATATTTATTGTTACACCCACTATGTATACAGCAGAACAAAAAAATTCAATAGGTTTATTTACCTACTTCTTAGTATTATTCTGTTGCAAAAATGGCTGTAATTCAGCAGAAACTTTAGTCAATAGGGAAAGTTAAGCCATTCTTACAATATTTACTAATCCTATAATAGTTTTATTCAAGATTATTTTTGCAAAGATACTCACATAACATTTATTATTTCATCTGTTATTAACATTGCCTATGTTTGCTCAATTCAGTGACTTTCATGCCACCATATAAATCAGACAAAATGTGTGGTTGTCTCTAGATAATAGGCTACCCTTATATATCTATAAATATTTTATCTTCATTAGTCTTTTGAAGTAGTAACAATTTAAGACTTACTTATGAATTTGGACATAATCATATATTAAGGAGTACTGTACTATGTGCCCAACAGTAGGCTAGATTATGTGTAGTATGAGTTACTCTTGTCAAAGATGTGTCTGTTGGTGAAATAATTAAAAACAGCACACATTTAATATCTTAAAATAATTATGGATCTCAATCTTTCCTCTCCCAGACTGAAAGTTTCTGAAAGTCAAGGACTATGTTTTAGGTTTATTTTTATGTTCAGCATCTAACATAGTGCCTGGCACATGGTAGATGCTCTAGATAGGTTGGTGGAATGTATAAATTAAATTTATAATCTGATTGACAAGGCAAACCTAAATGTTAAAAAAAATCAAAGAGATAGCTTTTTGGCACAAAAAAAGCATGGTAGATCTGGAATAGACCTGAGAAGGACTGTTGGGTTTGGAGAGGGGTTGGAGAAAAGGAAAGATATTTCAGGTGGTAACTTTCTTAGTGAATCAGCAATAAGCAAGAGTGAGAAGGCATGAATTGAAAAATATCTGTCATATAATCAAATTAATGAGCATGCTGTGTTTGGAAGAAAGTGATGGGACTGTAATTGGGAAGTAATAAAGAATAAAAACAAGTAGGACTATGTCCCTGAAATTCAGACTGAAGAATTTAGACGTTATATAATAGAAAGTAGGGAGACACTGAGTGATGAGTTTGACATCAGTCAATCAATCAGTCTGTTACGTTCAGCATTGTGTGTTTCAGATATATTTATCAGTCATCAATTCGAAGATAGGGCTCAAGGAGAAATTTTGTGTAGATACAAGGTAATCAGGGTGCTGGAAATTGATTTAAGGATAAAGGTTGCATTGGTGAGAGATTTTAGATCAGAAAAGTGATACACAACCTGGTGACAGATTGTCTATTGGGTATAATGAGAGGAAAAAAATGATAGAGACTTCAAAACATGTGTTCTACTTTAGATTAAGGAAGATACCAGAACTGACACAGTTCCTTGAGTGTAGGAACCATGCCTGTCTTGTTCACTATTGTATTCCAAACATCTAGTGCAGCCCTCACACAGAGTAGGCACCTATAGCTATTCATTGAGTGAATGAAGAATGACCAAATGATTAGAGCATCTATGTGAAAAGTCCAGTACTCTGCACTGGAATGGGAACAATGCTTATTTGTGAGTGTGTGTGTGTGTGCGTGTGTGTGTGTGTACTTCTATGCAACAAACTGTATCTAATGAGGGAAGGAGATATGTGTACATTTTATATGTACATACATGAGGTAATGAATAAAAGGTAGGGAAGAAGAAATGTTCCAAAATGGACTTACAGTTACAAACTGAACATTACTAGGCACATGGCTGAATCACCACTGAGAATATTTGTATTTTGTAAAAAGACATATCAATTACTTCAATTTAATTATAATGTAGTTAGGAATTCAAAGACTACTGTATTAGAAGTCTTTGCATTTGCTGTCTAATATCTCCTCTCTAGCAAGGCAGGAGGATAGATATGTGAACAACTTACTGTAACTATAACCTTAGCAGAGAGCAGAAAGTAATGAAAAGTCAGGGATGTGGAAAGAGAGTTATGCACTTGGAAATGTCTGCAGTGCAAAGTGATTGAGGAATGGAGACAGCAGGGAAGTTTTATCTTAAAGACTGCATATAATTCTGATTGATGGAAAAGCAGAGAGATGATATTCCAGACGGAGGAAGCAGCTTGAGCAGGGCCAGAGGAGAGAAAGTAAAGATTCTGTTTATAGAATGACCAAAGGTCCATATAGCATAACAAGGTATAATAGAGCTGAGCTTAGAAGGGTAGATTGAGGGAGAGAATGAAAGCATCTGAAAGTCTTAAATGTCAATCCGGAGAACTTGGCTTTTATTTTCTAGGACACAGTGGTTTGGAGAAGGGGAAGGGAAAGGAAATTAACATTTATTGATCATTTGCTATGTGTAGAGACTATCCAGCATTTTAAAATATTATTTAATTTAATTGCTTTAGTTGGTAGACCCAAATCAAGGTACAGTCTGACCTTTACCCTACATAGATAACTCAAGTCTGACCACTGTTTGAAGAGGGAACCAGAGCAATCAGAGGCTATAAGCCAACGGAATGGCCTTTTTTTTTTTTTTTTTGAGATAGAGTCTCTCTCTGTTGCCCTAGGTTGAGTGCAGTGGCATCATCATAGCTCACTGCAACCTCAAACTCCTAGGCTCAAATGATCCTCCCACTTTCGCCTCCTAGAGTGCTAGGATTACAGGTGCAAGCCACCACACCTGGCCTGGTATATTATTTAGAAAAAGAAAGATATGTATATTTTTTGAAATATTTTACGATTATTTGTAAACCTTCTTTTAAAAGGCGCATTTCTATGATGCATACCACCTGACTGGATCCAGTATTGAGAGAAATGTAAACATAAATGAGTAGATTAACCAACATAAATTTATTCTCTCACAATTTATTTTCTTCTAGGAGTCTGGAAGTCTGAGATCAGAGTGCTGGCATGGTTGGGTCCTCGTGAGGGCTCTCTTCCTGGCTTGTAGATGGCCACCGTCTTGCTGTGTGCTCACATGGCCTTTCCTCAGTACCCTCCCGGAGGTCAGGGGGCGGGAAAGAGAGAGAAAGAGAGAGAGAAAGAAAGAAAACGCAGGTATGAGCTCTCCAGTGTCTTTCCTTATAAGGTCACTAATCCCATTATGAGAGCCCCACCCTCATGACCCCATCTAAACCTAAATACATCCCAAATGCCCATGTCCTAATATTATCATATTGGGGAATAGGGCTTCAACATATGAATTTTGGTGGGACACAGTTCAATCCGTAGCACTTACACATGGGCTTTTTATTTAATGGAGATTTCTAAAAGTGTGTTGGCTATGTGGAATTACCTGGTAGGTAGTACCAGAATGATGTCCACAGATGTTGTAACAATTCACTTATGTGTCACCTATATATGAGAATATTTTTTTAATCTAATCCCCATCAGTACTGGAGAATTGGTTATTCATATCTATTTTTCTAGTCAATGTATAGAAGTCTTACTTATACCATATATATAATTATCCTTCATATTTCTTCTATGCTGGAAATAATTTTTCCCTATGATTTGTCCACTACCTTTTACAGTATTATTGCCATATTATCAAAAATTGTACAATCATATACATCTATTCATCATAGTCTGGGTTTTATATCCTTGGTTAAGAAAGTCTTCTCTACCCCTATATTTTTAAATGTTGAACTTAGTTTTGCACATGTTATGTGATAGGAATTCAACTTTTTAAAATAGGCAATTGTACATTATCATTTAATAAGTAAATCACTTTTCCAAAAGGTGAAGTACCAACTTTATTGCATATTAACTTCTCATCTATTCTGGTATTTATATCTTGATTTTCTATGTTGTTCCTCTGATTTTTTTTTTCTAACAGCACCTTTACATTTATTTCACTTCAGTGGTTTTACATTATGTTTTGATGAATATGGTTGGTCAAGGTTTTCATTCCTCCCTGGGACATTTATTCTTTCACACAAACTCTAAGATTATTGAAATTCAACATTCAAAAAAAATCACTGTTGGAAATCTAATTGTAACTATTAAACTTATATAATAATTTTGGTATAGCTGCCATTTTAAGGATATACTTTATTTCTTCCATTTTTGTTACCAAAAACTGGGCACTTGTCCATGATGAGGTCAAATCAGAAGAACGAGGACGAGTGTTTTTGGGAAGAGGAAAGAGATTTTTACTTTGCCAGCAAAGGAGAAAAAAAATGGCAGAACTTTTGGTCTCAACCTGAATTTCTTGAATATAGGTAGAAATACAGAGCTTTTAAAGAGAGGGCTCTGAGCTTCAGGTAATTGCTGTGCTTAACTATTCTAATCATCTGGTCCCATCTCTGCCAAAGACAAAGCCTGTAAACTCTGCCAGCCTCTGGTGGGCTGGTGCCACTTGGTAGTTCTAAGGAAAGACTTAACTTGCCTCAGGGATGCAGGCCAGGCTGCAGCTCCCAAAAAGAGTGGGGAAAGTTTTAAAGAGAGAGAAAACCTTTTTTGTTTTCAGGCCATTCCCTGTTACATTTTTATTATGTTATTGCTTATTTCATGGTGTTGCTTCCCTTTTTGGGGGCAGGGGGTTGTTGATCAAGTTGTCACTCATTCCTTCTTCTTTCTTACTAAAGTGTAGAAAATTTCACTCTCTTTTCTGGGTATCATGACTCAGCATGTAATTCTCTGATATGTGAAAACAAACCTATAACTATTTCTCCATCAAGATTTTCTATTTTCCCACTGCTTTTATCCTCCCTTCAACAAGTAAGAAGTTTGAAATATTTTTTCTTCCTTTAACTCTCCCTCTCCCTTCCCTTCTACTCCTGGGTTTTGCTGAGATAGACTAGTATTTTTAGTTCTAGACTATTATTGGAATTTTCCTTGCCATATTCCAAAAATTCTTTTCTGTTTCCAAAGTCCTTATTTAGCAGGAGCATTGCATATTTTCAGCACTCTGTAAGTACTCAAGGTTTATTGCTCACCACTGTGTTTTTTCTTTCTTATGATCTCCTATTTTAAGACGTAGTAGGTTGAATAGTGGCCCCCAAAAGGTAGGCTGAGAATGTAATCTTATTTGAAAACAGAGTCTTTGCAGAAGTAATTACTTAAGAATCTCAAGATGAGATTATCCAGGATTTAGGGTAGTACCTAAATCAAGCAATGGTGTTTATGTAAGAGAAAGGAACCGAGATTTGAGACATAGAGACACAGGGAAGAAGGCCATGTGAAGACGAAAGCAGAGATTACAAGCTGAGGAATGTAAGAGCCACCAAAAGCTGGAAGAGGCAAGGAAGTCTTCTCTCCTAGAACCGTTGGGGGAAGCCAACACCTTGATTTTGGACTTTTGGCTTTTATAATTGTGAGAGAATGAATTTCTGTTGTTTTAAGTCACCACATATGTGGTGATTAGTTGCAGCATCTCTAGGACATTGATACAGATGTCTATTTTAATTGATTTGTTATTTGGTCAGAGTCTTTCGCAAGTAGCTTTCTCGGTGTACAAATTCTCTGCATCATTGCATGCACTCACACACTTCTTTTCTCCCCATGAGTAAGTGGTGTCTTGGCTGCATATGGGAATCTGGGGGTGCAGCTTATGCCTCCTGTGCTCAAGCTTAGAGGTTCAGTTTTCCATCTTCCAGCATCTAGTGTTACATGTCAGAAGTAGCAGTTTGATCTGTTTTTTCCTGTACATGTATCTTGTCATTTATCTTTGGAAGCTTGTGAGAATTTCCTCTCGTTTCATTTTCATACTTTGTGTTGTTTTCTTCAGTCTCACCTGGCAGCCAGTGAGAACTTTCAGTGTGTAGACGCAAGTGTCCACTCAGCTCAGGAAAATTGGCATGTATTGTTTGTTGGATTACTTTTTTCTTATCTCTCATCCATCTGTTGTCTTTTTTCTTTCATCCGAGAATGTGTATTTGTCATAATTTGGTTCTCTTAAGTGAGTACACCAATTACTTTTCCTATGATTTCTATCTTTTCTTATTTTTGATCTGTGATTTGAGATAGTTCTCTCACTTGATTAACCATTTTATTAATTAGAGTCTCAGCAATGACTGTCATTTACAACTCATCTATGAAATTAATTTAAAATTTTTAAGATCCACCTTTTAAATGTACAGGAAGGTAGGGGATGCCTATATTTGAATCTCCTCCAGCAGTTCTTTTTCATTCGGGGGCTTGTCTTTTTGTTTTGGGGTCTTCCTCTCATGTGCTTCTTATTGTGAAAGTCTATGAATGTATGTGGGGTTTTTTTTTCTTGTCATTGGCTTAGAGTTCTACCGAAGAGTAGAGGAAGGATCAGCAGTTTCTTCTTCACTGTGCAGGTTGTCAACAATTCCCTGTTGAGGAACTAGGTGGAGCCCTTCTGCTGCCCGAGGTCATCACACCTGATGAGGACTCATTGCCTTTGTAAAGCTTTGTCAAGGAATCAATGTGGAGATTCTGCCACCTGCTAAATATATCTTATTCCAGTTACAACTGGAATTGGATTCCGATTATGCATTCTTGAGCTGAGGAAATAACCATAGATGGGTTCAGGGACCCACTGGACCCACTGTAAGACAGAAATGAACTAAAACTCCATTGATCACTGACCTCCATAAGCGCGCACTCTGACTAGAAGGCCACAGTGACGTTTCAGGTCTCCTGGATTCAATGTCACTTCAGAGCCAGTGTCCAGCAGTCCCTGAAAGGTCTGATTATTTCTCTTTTCTCAATGCATAGTTATGCTGGTTAAAGGCTGTAGGTTCCTTTTGAAAAGGCTGAGAGAATGATTAACAGTATAAATTTCTGATAATGTACTAGGATCCTTACTTAAGGGGACCTGGTCTCCTTTTTCCTTTTAGCTCTTTCTGGTCCCAGGAAAATAGAGGAGATTTTGGGCTGATTTTGATCTTTCTCCTGCTGGTCCAGAAAATTCTGAAGGCCTAATTATTTAATGTTTAGACCTTCACTCCATCACTCTCATCTTGGTCCCAAGCCCTTTTTGTGGCACAAAGTGAGAAAGTCCTAGAGAAGACTCTGCCCCTCCCCCCCGACTGTCCTATAGATCACAATATTGCTGAGCTCAGGAGAGGCTGATAGGCTGGAACTCATTAATAGGTATGAGAATGGGAGAAATACTGAATAGCTAATAATCCCAGGATTCCTATACAGCTCGCTGCTAAAATTTCAAAGGAAAATATTAATCCTCTTTGTTTGGAACTGGAGTTTTATTTACCAACAAGCGAACTCTGAGCTAGCTCTAATTCTTTCAGTAGGATATTTCTTTTCTAACAGAATTTTAAAATCTGAATTTCTTAAATGGGAATTATTTTTTTCTATTTAAAATGATTTCCACTTATTAAATGAGACATTGTCTCTTGGTGGAAAACACTTCCTATCCATAGGGAAGCCTGCTCTTGACATCCACAGTCTTGGGTCTTAAGTGCAGAACCTTTCCTGTCAGTGCTGAATTTAGTTAATTTCAGGCATCAGTGCTGATTTAGGAGATCACTGAAAAGGCCGCTTTCTAGACCATGCCACATTGACAGTGTTCATTAAAATAGCCTGCCTGGCTAGCAGCTGTCTAAACCTCATATATCCAAAATCTTGGGGTCAATGCTTAAGTCATCAACTAACTTCTTTTCTGCCTAATTTCTTCTTTATTTTCATTTTCAAATAGTCAACCCTCTTTTCTAGCATAGAAAATGCTAGAAATAGCATTTTTATTTTCTAGCATAGAAATGCTCTTTATTTTCATTTTCAAATAGTCAACCCTCTTTTCTAGCATGGTGCTAGCATAACTGTTATAGCCAACAGGCTGTTAAATTTACTACTGATTTACTTTAATATTTTCCCTGACTTCTTTGAAAATTGTTTCTGTCATCTTTTACTTCCTAAATATTGTTTATTGTATTCATTCAAATATATGTTCAGTGTCTCTGCAATTTGTCTCTCTGTTCACCCTCTCTGCTCTTGTCTTCATCTTCCAGTTTTCCTCATTCTAACTCTTCTTCTGACTCTCCTTTATATCCTTTGAGAGATTCATCCACTCATGTGCTCTTTCTTAGGCTTTTTAAATTGTGAAATAGATCAAAGATTCAGATGAAGACATAAAACATACGTGCAGCTTCAGAATAATTACGACGCAAATGCCCAAGTGAAGAAATATTCTATATTGCTGGCATCTAGGAATGTTTCCATGTGTGTCTCTCCAGTCATAATGCCACATCCCCTAGAGGTAAAGATGATGATGATGAAAGTGTGAGCTGTTATTTGTAGAGCACTTAAAACAGTGCCTGGCATGAATGTTTTGAAAATAAATAACTTAAGCAATCATTTCTTTTCCTTATAGTTTTGCCACAGATTTATACATTTCCAAATAATATAGTTTAATTTTGCCTGATTTTGAAATATGCATAAGTGGAATTACTCTTTATGTGTGATTATGTGACCCTTTTTTGCTGAGCTTCATTCATGTTATGTATAGCAATAGTTTGTTCCTTTTTGATACAGTGTAACTTTATACTGTATGAATATGTACAATTACCACATCTATTAACTCTGGGTTGTTTCTTATGTGAACTATTACTGTGAACATTCTTGAAGTTATTCTGGTGGATAGGAACAAGAGTTTACTGTATCCTTACTGGCTATCTGGATTTTCTCATTTGTAAAGCACCTATTCAAATTTTTGCCCGGTTTTTTCTATGGTTAGCCATCTTTTTGATATTGATTGAGAGGATTTTTTAAAAATCATGGATACCAGCAGCGTATGAGCTATGTATGAAACGAATAACTTCTTCCTTCTTGGAGGTTTCATTTTCATTCTGTTAATAGTGTCTTTTGATGAACAAAAATTTTTAACTTGAATGTCATTAAATTTATCAGCCTTTTCTCTGTGTTTAACGTTTTCTGTGTCTTGGATAAGAAATCATCTACTTCCCATCATGAAAATATTCTCTCATGTTAACTTTTTTCACAAAAACACGAAGTTTTTGCCTGGAATATTTTTTTTGCTTAAGGAGAATGCCAATAAATTAAATTTCCCCCTATTTTGATGCACAGTAGTCACAACACCATTGATTGAAAGGCCTAATCTCTCCCCACCAATCTGCAGTGCTACCTGTGTCAGATATTGGGTATCCATATGTGTGTGTCTCGTTTCTGGGCTCTCTATTGTATTCCATTGGTTTATTTGTTTAAGAATGCACCTAACACTAGAGCAGGAATTAGAAAGCTATGATCTATGGGCTAAATCTAACCCACACCTGGTTTTGTAAATAAAATTTTATTGGTAAATAGACATTTTCGTTCATTGACATATTGTCTCTTGCTGCTATTGTTCTACAATGAAAGAGTTGAATAGTTGTGACAGAGAACTATAGCCCGTAAAGCCTAAGTATTTACTATCTTAGCTCTTTACAGAAAAATTTGCCAACCCCGGCACTAGAATAGCATAGTTTTACTGTAGCTGAATTTCTGGTAGAGAAAGTCTTCATACTTTATTATCTACAATAGTTTCTTTGTTAGTCTTTGTCTTTTAACTTGCCGTAAAAATTTTAATATCCTTCCATTAAGTTTCGCAAACACAATACATACACACATACATATACACTATTTGGATATTGTATCTCACAAACCTTAAACCTTCTAAGCTTTCTTACTAATTCTAATAATTTATTTGTAGATTTATCCGTTCACAATCATATAATCTACAAATAATAACTATTTGATTTTTTCATTTCCAATATTTATACCTTTTTGTCCTTTCTTATAGTCTTAGGTATGACCTCTAATATAATGTTATGGGAGTGGAGGTAGCAGGGATACAGGCTTGTTTAAGGAGAAATCTCTCAGTGTTTTACCATTGAGTATAATGTTTGCTATAACTTTTTAAAAGCCATCATTTATAAAATTAAGAATGTTCTTTTTTAATTTTAGTTTAAGATCTTATTAAAAATGAATACTGAATTTATCAAATGTTTTTTCTACAAATCTTGCCCTCAATTTAGTAAAATGGTGAGCAACATATTGAATCAAACTTATATACCTTGAACAAAGTCAACTTGGTCAAGATGATCTTTTCATTTATTGTTGGATTCAGTTTACTATGATAACATTTTGCTCAGGATTTTTGCGATGGGTTTTGGTAGTAAGATTGGTCTATAATCATCATTAATCATAATTCCCTTGTCAGGTATTGGTATCAAGGTTATATAATCTGATAAACTGAAGTAGGGGTGTTTCTTATTTTTCTAAGTCTTTGAAGATTTTGTGTAATACGGTAACTTTTGTTCTTAGATATCTAGAGATCACACTTAGGAAGATGCCTGAGCCAGGAAATCCTTGCTTGTGCAATTATCTCAGGCAGAAGATTTTTTGAACACTGATTTATTATTCTTGATGGTTATAGGACTATTAAAGTTCTCTGTTTCTTTTTGGACCTATTTTGGTGAGTTATATTTTTTCTAGAAATTTATTTATTTCATCTAATTTCTTAAATTATTGGTTTGATATTGATCTCAATATTCTCTTAACATCCTTTTAAAAAGATATTAAGAGAATATTTTTGTGAAAAATAAACGTTTTTAGTAAAACATTGCTACAGTAGTTTCATATGACATGGAATTGTCTATCTTAATTCTTTCTAGTTATTGACAGACAATACCTTAAAGGATCTCAATTGGGAAGAATTTCATTTTTGTGTTGTTAAATGCCAATTATGGACTTTCATGCAAATTATTCTCTTTTCTTGTTAAAATTATAGAGCCATTTCAGTTCAGCGAAGAAGGTACTTATATGGCCCTCCATTCAAGATGATAATCATCAAAGTAGCAAGGTAAATTTAAAAACAAACAAACCACTGTCACACGAAATTTTCTTTTGAGCAAAGAATATATACATAAATTAAATATGTGCCTTTATATAAACAAATCTCATTTCTAATGTAATATGTGCAGAACAGACTATTAGAACTACAGTGTTTCTCATATACTTTTATAATAGAAAACAGCTAAACAAATAGAGCTGCACATCACAGACTCCATCGGTAGCCACATAAAGCATCATGAATTTCTCAACACCATGGACAGAGCTTGTAGAAAAGAGAGAAAAATAACACATCCAAAACACAGGGCATCAGAAAGGCTTTGAAGTTTGCTCTAACTGTACTGAAACTGGAAGGCATGTCTGCCTATGTTGTGCATGTGATCTCTGCACCCCACATAAGGTATCCCACTTATCCCTCTCAGTCCAGCATGCTGATTATCACCCTGTGCTTTTGGAGCTATAATTATTTAACAAAGAAGACGTTAAAGACCACAGACCTTCATTTCAGTTTATTATCTTCCAGACCAAAGTTCAGAAATTTTCTTAAGAACATTTTCCATGTTAAAAACTATGATACTTTTTCTACCAGATGACCAAAACATCAATAATAATAAAATCTGATATAAAATAGTACATATAAAGCGTTTTTAAAAATTCAATTATAGTTTAATATGTTCAATTGTAGTTCAAATTACAAATGAATAATTACATGTTACTACTTCCTTTTTTAATTTTGCATTTGTAGGTTCTTAGTTCATTTTCATTCACAATAATATCAGCTCACAAAAGAACTTGAATTTTAACTATGAGGTATTTTCTTGAGAGTTAGTCCATTAATTCTAATGAACCTTAAGGCATTAGAAAAATTATTTCAAAATTGTTGTGACTTAAGGTAGTATGGCAAATATTGAAGTTGTATTTCATTTTTATTCTCTAATTCTAATAAATAATTCCATTGTATTAGTATGGCTCTCCAGAGAAACAATCTAAGTGTAGAGAGACAGAGAGAAAGAGAAAATTTTTTTATTATAAAGAATTGGCTCATGTGATTATGGAGGCTGAGAACTCCCAGGATTTGCATTTGCAAACTGGAGACCCAAGAGAGCAAATGGTATAGTTCCATTGAGAGTCTGAGGGCCTGAGTAGAAAAAAAGCTGATGGTATAAATTCCAGTCTGAGTCTGAGCCCAAAGGCAGAAGAAGACTGATGTCTCAGCTTAAAGACAGTCAGATAGAGAGAGCAAGTTCTCTTTTATTAGCCTTTGTTCCATGCAGGCCTTCAATAGATTGGAGGAGGCCGACCCACATTGGTGGTGGGGGGGGAATCTGCTGTACTCAGTCTATCCATTCAAATGTTAACTTCATCCAGAAACACCCTCACAGTATACACCGAGACTAGTATTTAACCAAATAAAGTCATATGTTGCATGACATTTTGTACCACATATATGACAGTGGTTTCATAAGATTATAATGGAGCTGAAAAATTCCTATTGCCTAGCGATGTCACGGCCATCAAAACGTAGTGCGATGCATTACTCACGTGTTTGTGGTGATGCTGGTGTAAACAAACCTATTGTACAGCCAGTTGCATAAGGTATAGCACATATAATTATGTATACTACATAATAGTTGATAATAGTAATAAATGACTATATTACTGGTTTATGTATTTACTATACTATACTTTTTATCATCACTTTAGAGTGTACTCCTTCTATTTTTTTAAATTCTCTTCCTTGACAGTTTTTTCTCCCTTTTTAATTTGAACTTTAATGAGATTCTTACATTGAGTATTTTTCTGCCTTCCCTATCTGCAACCTTCCTCATATGATCAGCTTGCCAAACCCAGCTCCATAGTTACTCAATGCCTGAGCATCTTTCTTGCTTCTTTTATAACATATGTCAAAATTTGCCAGATCCAGTCACCAGTTCCTGTTCTTATTTTAATCAACCATCCAGTAGCATTTGACCTACTCCTTAACATTCTTTCATCCCATACATTTTATGACACCACTTTCTCCGGGTTTTCCTTTCACCTCACAGGCTGCCTCTTTTTCATTCTGATTTGTTCGTTCCCCTTTTACAAACCTATAAATGTTACTTGCTCAGTGGCTCAGCTCGAAAGGCCATGTCTCCCTTCTAGCCATACTCTCTTTTTAGGTGATCTTATCCATTCTCAGGACTATAGGCCACCTAAAAAGCAGTAACTTCCAAAAGTGTATTTGCATCTCTGATTTCTCCCCACACTTGCATCCTGATATCTCTGCTACATTTCACAGACATTTCAAATTTAAAATGTCTAATTCTGATTCTATTAATTCCATTCTCCCCTTGTCTCCTCCACCTGATCCTCCCCAGTCTTCCCTACCTCACTGTTGGCACCAGCACCCACGCAGTGTTTCAAGCCCCATTCTACAATTCATCCTTTATTCTTCCGATTCTCTCACCCCTCACCCCAAATCCTATTGGTTCCACCCTGTGCACTGAGACTGTCCTGGTCTGATTCACCATCATCACTCACTCATCTTGACTACTGCAAAAGCAGATTTCCCTTCTTCTATTATTAACATTCTACAGCAGTCACCTTTTGAAACCTAAATCAGGTCAGGTCACCTCCTGCTTAAAATCTTCTAAAGGCTTCCCATTATACCCTGAATAAAATCTGAGCTCCGTGCCATGGCTCACCACAAGTGACAGCTGCCTCTCCAACTTCAGCTTGTGCTACTCCACTTCCTGTTCACCAAGATCTGCCATGGAGTCTTCTTTACGTCCCTGGAATACCTGGTATATTTTTTCCTTAGAGACTTGGTGCTCCCCGTTTTATCTGCCTGGAACGTTCTTGCTCTGGCTTTTCACCACTGGCCCCATCTCATCATTCAGGCCCTCAGTTAGATGTTTCCTCCTCAATAGAGGTCTTTTCTGACAATTCTGCTCGGAACACTCCAATCATTGTCATGTTATCCTGACTTATTTTGCAAAATCATCTTATTTATCCATTTCTTTACTTGGTTATTATCTGTCTTCCTGATGTTAGCTGTGTGAGAGCAGGCAAATTATTCTTTTTGCTGTGTACTGCCTGAACAATTCCTTGCATTCAGATGGCCCTTAGTAAATGGGGGCTGCTAAAAAGCTTTCATCTGCATAATGTAGGAACACCATATTATGCTACATCCTTCTTCTCAAAGGCTGAGATACCCAGAGTGTGGGCCCACCAAAGTGATGTCCTGTTTTTTTGTATCTTAAGAATGGCTCTGATAGCACAGTCCTGGTGAGTGTGCTGGGCCCAGGGCTCTGGAATTCGACAAATGTATTAGTTTTCTGTGGATGCCAAAACAAAGCACTAGAAGTGGGGTGGCGTAAACAACAGAAATTTATTGTCTAACAGTTCTGGAGGTTAGAAGCCTGAGGTCAAGGTGTCAGCAAGCTTGGTCCTTCTGAGTGCTATGAGGAAAAATCTCCTAGCTGTCCATGGTTTGCTGGCAATCTTTGCTGATCTCTGCCTTCACGTTCACATGGGCATTCTCCTTAAGTGTGTGTCTGTCTCAATTTTTTCCTTTTTTATAAGGACATTAGTCATATTGGATTAGGAGCCTATCCTGCTTCAGTATGATTTCATAACAACTTACATCTGCAACGACCCTATTTACCGAAAAGGTGACATTCTGAGGTACTGGAGGTTAAGACTTCAACATGTGAATTTTAGAGGGATGTAAATATTCCTGGGAAGCAAATAGAGTTCTTCCTAAAGAAAAGTATGGGGACCCATGATTAAAGAAATGACCCTACTTTAGTTTCAGAAAATCATTAGAAATATTAAATGCATTCCTTAAAACATGTATGTACCTTATAAATTCATATCTAATGGCTTAAATATACCAAAAGGAGCTTTATATTCTATGGCAATTTTCAGGGTAAAATTGTTATTTTTCTCTTTTTCTCTTTATCTTCTTTTGTGGCTACTATAATGAATTTAGATCTACCATACTGATAAATTACACAGAAAAAAGAAAATGTAGGTATTAATCACTGCAAAAAAAACCCCTTTCACATTCTATAGACTGTAAATTAGTCTGTTAAGTGTAGCAGATCCAAATGAATATGCTAAGCCCCACACACTAATTGTTGCAATTATTCAGCAAACTAACTAAAGTTCTTTGCCACTTGCAGCAGAAAGGGAAAGAAAAGTGGACAACAGGGCTATTCTGATGGTGTGCAGCCATGCCTTGAACATTAATACTTAGGAATAGCAATGGAATTATTATAGAAGACAGAGATGCTGAGGTACCAGTACAAAACTAGGACCCAGAGATAACCAAAGTGAGAGAGGGTGGGATCCAAAGAGTGACTGGACATGTGCCCTTAAACATCGGCCAAGACCATTTTTCTAATTGTGCTTTCTTCTAAGAATTTCTTAATCTAATAGTTTATTTTTCTAATAATATTATTTTCTAATAAACAGAATCTACAGATCTCTGAGAAGACATTTCTACAACACATAGATAAAAAAGGAAGAAAAATACATCTTTAATTTTGATCTACATCTTAAACCAGAATATTTTAAATTCATATTTTTACGCATTTTAAATAGAATACCACCGGTATTAATTTGCCAGGGTAAGCTAACAACAATTGCAAATAATCCCTAAAGCTCAGTGGTTTCATGTAAGAATGTATATTCATCAGTTATATTACATCGAATGTGGGCCAGTAAAGAGCTGCACAGTTATTCAGGGGCCAGGATCCTTTTGACCTGGCAGCTTCCTTCTCCATTCCTCTGACAGATCCTGTTCAGCAGGTGAGGCAAGAGAGGGAGGAGAAAGAATTACCCAGGATGCTCTTATCGGCCAGGCCTTAAAGTGACAAACATCATACTTACTCATTTCATAAACCAGGCTGCAGTCACATGACCCCACTTCACTGTAAGGCGGGGCTGCAATCTAAGGTGTACCTCGCATCCTAGGAGGATGAAGAAAATGAAATTCAGTAACCTATAGCAGTATCCTTTCCACACATTGGAATCATAATAATTTTATATTTGTCTTCGTCTCAATTGGTAGAAGATGACTGATAGAGAAATATAGGTACACACAAAATAGTATATGGGGAGGGGTTTTTAACACATGAATAGTCAACCTAACAAACTTTCTCAGTTATTTTAGAAATATTTATGTGCACTTAAAAACATAATGGAAAATCTGATTGTAAAGAGGCTTGCCATTGCTTAAATCCATGGTTTAATAAGACTTTTTATGTTAAAATAATATATATATATTTTTGGAGGGGAATGATTGATAATGTAGGCTTTCTAGTTATTTCAGCTAGGCCTCTTCCCTAGTTCACCCTGTTAGTGAAGTCATGTTAGCCTGGGCTGTTTTGAGATGGAAAAATCGAGGATATGTTAATGCTAGGAACATATATATTTGCACTGATGAGTACTTCACACTACTTTTTTTCCTTTTTTACAACCCTTGTAATTAACTAAATAATCTCTGCTTTTCTTTAGCCCTGGGAAATATCTTTGTTAATGTCACTGAATTTTTGTCAGTGAAAAATAATAGAAGCATTTTAGCCTATCTGAATACTGCTTAAAGAAATAGAAAGATTAGTAAAACTGTCTTCTTATTGGGGCCTGTTATTATTTCTTGAAAGTCAATAATAATAATGCTTGGTCCCTAGAAGAAAGGAGTCTTGCAGGATCTTTACTGATGGAAACATTTACATGCAGAGACATGTTGCCATGTGTATGTACTCCAGGGATACAGACTGTATTCCACCTTGACCATAGCCAACCAGAAGGAAAGTAATGTGATGGAAGTCTCACAACTTTTCTTGGGAGATGTCTTGCCCCTCTGAGGCATTGCTAAAGAAATTACAGTGCCATAATGAGACTCATAATTCATGTCAGCCCCAAGCCTTTTCATTCATTTATAAATGTTTTAGTGCCCTGTGATTCATAATGCCATGAGCTGGTTTTCTTTCAGACCCATCATGCTCCCATTAATACCAACCATTCCTGTTTCATGCCAAGAGACAAGCCCTGCAGTAACAGATCATAAAGTTTAGTGTTCTCCTTGAATTGTTATAGTCAAAATTTTTTTCTAGGTACCAGTGTGAAAGAACAGTTTTTAGAAAAATACTGAATCTTGAGAAAAAACATCAAGAAAGCGGGGAAAAATCTCTACACCATCCAAAATGTCATTTTATAGTTATTCTCCATTATTAGTGTAATGCACATTTTCTTTGTGTGTGAGAACTATTATATCATAAAAAGGATAAAATTTAATATTTAACTGGCATAAAATTGAGATGAAATTAGCCATCTAAATTACAAGGCTTAGAATAAGAAGTCTTTCGGGCATCAATTTTATTTTTATATTTTATCTCCATCTTAACAAATAATGTTTACATTATTTACATTATTATTTATCTTATTAAAAGATCTCACTCAGCAATTTTTTAGCTAATTAAAACATTAAATATGATTCTATCAAGTAAAACAATTAAAGTAGTTCTTAAAATCATTTGAAATTACATAACATAAAACGCACTTTGTCAAGGAGTAGGTAACTCTTCATTATCTCTATGGCTATCATCCTTCAGTGACAACATCCTCTCTAAAACCCATTGCTGTCCTACTCAGTAACACCAATTTGTTATCGCCTGAGTCACAATGCATCAGAGCAGTGTGGCACTGCTGTGTGACAGAAATAATGTTTGATTCTATTCCATTCAACAAAATTCACTGGATCCACATATTAATCGAAAGGTCCACTGAGGGCTCTATCGTGTTCTACTTTCTAAGCCAATTTAGATTCAAGCAGGAAGTTATCAGCAGTTGTAGATGCGCCACACCCCTGGGCTTACAATTAGGCTCCTCTGCCAGATCTGGAATTCCATTAGCCAAAGATGACTGCTGTAGGTTTTTGTTATTGGTCTTCCTGCTGCCTTATGTTGTTAAAGGAGACCCTGGTTCCTCTTCCTGAGTTTTAACCTGTTACCTCACTTTGTGTCTTTTTGTTTGTTTGTTTGTTCTAATTTCCAGATTCTCATTTTATTTTATTTATTTTTAATTTTTTTTTATTTCAGCATATTACGGGGGTACAAATGTTTAGGTTACGTATAATGCCCTTACCCCACCCGAGTCGAGCTTCAAGCGTGTCCATCCCCCAAACAGTGTGCACCACACTCCTTAGGTGTGTATATACCCATCCCCCCTGCCAGTTGCCCAACACCTGATGACTGTTATTACTAATATGCACTTAAGTGTTGATCAGTTAATACCAATTTGATGGTGAGTACATGTGGTGCTTGTTTCTCCACTCTTGTGATACTTCACTTAGTAGAATGGGTTCCAGCTCTATCCAGGATAATACAAGAGGTGCTGGATCACCATTGTTTTTTGTGGCTGAGTAGAACTCCATGGTATAAATATACCACATTTTATTAATCCACTCACGTATTGATGGGCACTTGGGTTGTTTCCACATCTTTGTGATTGTGAATTGTGCTGCTATAAACATTCGAGTGCAGATGTCTTTTTTATAGAATGTCTTTTGTTCTTTTGGGTAGATGCCCAGCAATGGGATTGCTGGATCAAATGGTAGCTCTAATTGTATCTCTTTGAGGTATCTCCATATTGCTTTCCACAGAGGTTGTACTAGTTTGCACTCTGTGTCTTGTCTTCACATCTGAGAGCTCTTCTGCCCCAGACTTTCTCCATGATAGGGAACCTGTGTCAGACCCTAGCTCCAAAACTGGAATTTTGCTGCTGATGGACAGAGTTTCTAATAAGAACATCTCTCTTGTGAGTCCAGTATTGGTTACTAACTGTACAGTCTACCACCAAATTGAAGTGATGACGGTCAGGCTAATTTTCTCTGAGACACAGAGTCTCAGACACTTTGGTCCTCTAATTGCCTACCTTTTGGCCATGGATCTAAGCACAAAGACATTATTTTGTAAACTTTGTATTTTTCACCTTTACTATGAATAAACTAATTTTAAAATTTTACTATGTGTTTTGAAGACAAGAGAAAAAATGAGGAAGTTGAAAAATATTTTTCTGGTTTCACCACAGCCTCAGGAAAAAAACAACATTGGGGAGAAAAATAAAGAATAGAAGAAACATGGATTCCAAAGAAAAGAGAGAGCAAATCAGAAGTTCTTTCTAGTGTCCTTAAATTATTTCCAGTCAATTTTTTTCCCTTAAAAATGGAACAAATAGGGCCGGGTGCGGTGGCTCACGCTTGTAATCCTAGCATTCTGGGAGGCTGAGACGGGTGGATCGCTTAAGGTCAGGAGTTCCAAACCAGCCTGACCAAGAGAGAAACCTTGTCTCTACTGAAAATAGAAAGAAATTAATTGGCCAACTAAAAATATATAGAAGAAATTAGCCACGCATGGTGGCACATGCTTGTAGTCCCAGCTACTCGGGAGGCTGAGACAGGAGGATCGCCTGAGTCCAGGAGTTTGAGGTTGTTGTGAGCAAAGCTGACGCCACGGCACTCACTCTAGCCCGGGAAATAGTGTGAGACTCTGTCACAAAAAAAAAGGGGGGGGAGGGGAACAAATAATTAAGAATTTTTTAAAAGAACTTAGACAAGATATACCAATAAATGACTTGGTAGATAGATAATGCTTAAGATTAGAGTGCAGCCTTTACTTTTAACTTTATTCTATTTACTTCATTCTCATTCTGAGTTCACATTTTAAGCTAAGCAATAATGTTTTCAATTCGTTCCAGATCTGTATTGCAACCCATCAATTTAATTTATTTCAGCAGATATCTATTGGGTGACTACTACAGAAAGTAATGACTGAGGGATTACGGTATTTCAGGAAATTTCTAAGCATTTTATATGTATTAAAGAGCTTGCTTTTCTCAATAATCTCTGTAATATAAGTATTATCATCATTCCCATTTTACAGATAAGAAATTTGAGGTACAATGAGGTTGAGAAACCTGCCCAAATTCACACATATATTATGTGATGGTGTAGGATTTGAACTCATGCAGTCTGTCACCAGAGTCTACACTCAACACTATACACATGTATATGTCATATCGGTACATACTAGAATTTGTCTCAATGGCTCTAACACTAAAAGTCAATGATTAAAGAATATATACTGTACAACATATGCCAAAGCCTGCTTATAAATTCTACACGCATAGCTGCTTTGCTTGCAGAACTTTGGAAATTCTGGCAAATAAGGCAAATGCACATTTTACATTTCATGATAATTTTTGTTCATTTTACTTTTCAAACCATTTCCTCTTCTTGTTTTAATAAGAAATGATAAATGTATCATACTATTTAGAAGTGTTTTGTAAAAGTGTGTTCTATGAAACATCAGTCTCCAAATCAAAATCAGCTTCTAAGTTTTCATCCCAAACTTTCTGTAAGAGAATCTGAGGTGGGGCCTGTCATCTGCATTTTCACAAGTTCCTATGTGTGTCTAATGCTTCCACAGTTTGATTTAGAAGCTGTAGAGCTTCCTGGCCAGCTTTCAATTTATCGCTTCTGCCTGCTCCAATTTAGCCTAATTAGATAGAAATATATTAACTTTCCACTCTCTAGTCCTAATTATCTAAGAAATACAACCTCTTTTAAGTGGCTGCCAAATAGTTCATACAACCTTGACCTCTCCTATTCAGATCACAAAGAAAAATAATGAAAACTCACAAGCTTGTGTCCAGCCCAAGAATATCCTGTTCCTAATAAGTGAAAATGCTACCCTTAGTGCTTCAGCAGACACATCATTTATAGTTTCCTCCTTTAAGCATTTTTGGATGCTTAATTTACCTTGAATCAATCCTTGGCTAAGCAGTAACTAAATATTTTATGGCCTGCCTTCTGTGTTTGTCTTAAAACTATGTTTTTTCCCCCTAGTGATTCTCCCAAGAAAACATTTTAAAATTTCCTAAAATGTTTGAAAGTATTTTGAGCAGAACGGTTTCCCACCAAATTTATTTCCTCCCATTATGTATTACACTATCAAAGTAATTTTATTCTCACTCAGCCATAGTTAAAGCCAACTCTCAAGTCAGGGGATATTATGACCAACAGGGTACTGGACCACAGCCAGCTTGACTTTCATAAATCAAGGCTTCGTACACATGCTCCAGCTGGTATGTGCAATAAGCGATGAATGTTAGAATCCCAGACAACTTCCGTGAGGTCAGCTGAAACAGATGTTGTAACTAGAAATTTGAAAAGTAACATGCAAGGACATACTGAGACACAATTATAAAGGATGTAGATTATTTGTGAACTGTCAAGAAAAATCAGAAGAGGAGCAGATCTTCCAGGTAGTAATCAGAGTTAACATGATTAATTTTGAAAAGAGCTGCTGGTCAAAAACTGAAGCATGATTAGTAAAAAGTAGAGCGGGGCATAGAACACAATTCTCTTAGTCACTTAGAAAAGAACAGAATATGAGAATATATTTTGCAAACCATAAAGCCTGTAATGGCTTTATTATTACTCTAATGGAGTGAAAGAGCAAGTAGTCAAATATCAACACTTTGAAATCTAGTGCTCAATTTGTATTTCAACATAGGTCATAGTTCTAATTTAAAGGAATTATTGTTTTTATTTCAAAATATTAAAGGGCTACAAATGTTTCTGTTACATGGATACCTTGTATAATGCTTAAATTGGGGATTTTAGTGTGTTCATCACCAGAATAGTGTTCATTGTACCCAATAGGTGAGTTTCTACCCCTCACCCTTCCCACTCTCCACCTTTCTTGGTTTCCAATGTCCTTTACATCTCTTTTTGCCTATGTGTGCCCCTTTAGCTCCCAATTATTAATATTAGAGAGTACATGAAGTGTTTATTTTTCCTGAGATAACTATGCTAACTATGCTATCCTGAGATAACTCAGTTAGCATAGTGGTCTCCAGTTCTATACAAGTTGCTGCAAAAGACATTATTTCATTCCTTTTTATGACTGAGTAGTACTCCATAGCACTATTCCATGGTATCATATTTTCTTTATCCACTTATCAGTTGATAGGCACTTAGGTTGATTCCGTATCTTTGCAATTGTGAATTTTCTGTTATAAACATTTGAATGCAGTTTTTCTTTTTCCTTTGGGTAGGTACCCAGTAGTGGGATTACTGGATCGAATGGTAGGTCTACTTTTAGTTCTCTGAGAAATCTCCATACTATTTTCCATAGAGGTTGTTCTAATTTTCAGTCCTACTAACAGTGTGTAAGCACTCCCTTTTCACTACATCCACTCCAACATCTATTGTTATTGTTTTTTGATTTTTTCATAGTGGTGATTCTGACAGGGGTAAGGTGATATCTCATTCTGGTTTTAATTTGCATTTCTGGGATGATTAAGTGATGTTGAGCATATTTTCATTTGTCTGCCTTCTTTTGAAAAAAAATCTGTTCATGTCTTTTGCCCGCTTTTTGATGGGGTTATTTGTTTTATTTCTTGCTGACTTTTTTGATTTCTTTGTGGATTCTAGAAACTAGCCCTTTATCAGATGTATAGTTTGCAAATATTTGCTCCCATTCTATAGGTTGTCTATTTACTCTGTTGATTATTTCCCTGCTGTGCTGAAACTTTTTAGTTTAATTAAGTTCCATTTATTTATTTTTGTTGTTGCTATCTTTGCTTTTGAGGTCTTAGTCATAAATTCTTTGTTTAGGCCAATTTCCGAATGAGTTTTTCATATGCTTTCTTTGAGAATTTTTATGGTTTTAGGTCATACATTTAAGTCTTTAATTCATATTGAGTTAATTTTTGTATATAGTGAGTGATAGCGGTCTTGTTTTATTCTTTTGCATGTGACTATCCAATTTTCCTGGCACCGCTTACTGAATAAGGCATCCTTTTGCTAATGTATATTTTTGTCTACTTTGTTGAAAATCAGTCTGTTATAGCTATATGGCTTTATTTCTGGGTTCTCTATTCTCTTCTATTGATCTATATGTCTACCTTTATTCCAGTACTATGTGGTCTTGGTTACTGTAGCCTTCTAGTATAATTTGGGGTCAGGTAATGTGATTACTTCAGATTAAAGACTTAAAAATACTAGAAGAAAACCTAGGGAAAACTCTTCTGGACATTAGTCTGGGCAAAGAATTCATAATTGAGACCTCAAAGGTACAAGCAACAAAACCAGAAATAAACAAATGGGACTTAATTTTTTAAATAAGGAATGTTTATTCACTGTTGGTGGGAGTTTAAATTATTAATGGTACAACCCATGGAAAAAAATATGGATATTTCTCAAAGAAATGAAAATAAAGCTACCACTTGATCTAGCAATCCCGCTTCTGGTTATCTACTGCTTCCCCAACACCCACCAAAAAAAATCAATTATATAAAAAAGATGTCTGCATTCATTTGTTTATCACAGTGCTATTTACAATAGCAAAGATTTGGAATCAACCTAGGTCTCCATCAATGGATGAATGAATAAAGAAAATATGACATACATGTACACACAATGGAATACTATTCAACCATAAAAAAGAATGAAATCATGTCTTCTGCAGCAACATGGATGGAACTGGAGGCCATTATCTTAAGTGAAACAATTCAGAAACAAAAAGTCAGATACCACATGTTCTCACTTATAAGTAGAAGCTAAATAATGTCTACACATTATATGGAGAACGGAATAGTAGACACTGGAGATTCAGAAGGGTTGGGGGGAAGTGATAAAAAATTAATAATGGCACAATGTATATTATCCAGGTGATGTTTACACTAAAAGCCCAGACTTCACCCCTACACAGTATATCCGTGTAACAAAACTGAACTTGTACCCCTTAAAATTATACAATCAAAAAACCCAAAAACCCCATCAAATTGTACCCCACATATTAACAATTATTATTTGTTAATTAAAATTTAAAAAATTTCAGGAGTTTTAAAGCACTAAGTTTTGAGGTGGTTTGTAATAAAGCAATGGCAGATATGGCAAGGGTCACCATGTTTCCCAAAATGTTTATAACAACCATTTTTCTTGGCAATTGCATAATTTATTAAATATTACTTTAAAAGGGTGAAAAAATATTTATGTCATGGTAAAATTTCCATCTATCTTTCAAAATCCATTCTAAGATCCAATTAACTGCTACCTTAAGGGCCCAAATTTTGAAAGATACAATTCTGATCTAGCTATTCAAAGCCCTCCTGTTTGTTAGAGGCTACTTGTCTATTTTCTGACCCAAAGCTCCTTTGAAGGCATCAAGCCCATTCTTAGGGTTATCCCTGGGGACTTGGGTTTAAGTAGAACATTTCTGACTTTATAATTCCCTGGCTCTTCTTCCAGCAGCCTCTGATCACCACCTACCACAGTCCCACCACATACATTATACACACTGAACACTAATATTTTTGGTCAGAGTCCAAACTGGAATGACACTTGCTCACATATTTGCATTCTTTATTTTGTATAGTTCAGGTTTTTGCTCTCCACTTTTTTCCTTTGGCTAAAATGAACTGATGAACTTTTCCCTGGTAAGGGAATCCAGGACTAGTCAGTTTATTTAGCAGAAAAGCTACTATCTCCAATGGC
Organism: Lepilemur ruficaudatus; assembly: GCA_963574885.1. Taxonomy (NCBI): domain Eukaryota; kingdom Metazoa; phylum Chordata; class Mammalia; order Primates; family Lepilemuridae; genus Lepilemur; species Lepilemur ruficaudatus. The sequence continues at coordinate 75,370 of CAUYRT010030503.1, forward strand.
CCAGAATACCTGATGGTCTTATAATCAAGATGTGCTTTTAAGTCATGTCCTAATCTTTCTGTAAGCCAGTTTTTTTTTTAAGAGTGGCAATGTTTTACATTATTGCAAATTTCCTTTAATGTCTTTTTATTTATTTATTTATTTGGAGACAGAGTCTCACTCTATTGCCTTGGGTAAAGTGCAGTGGCATCATGATAGCTCACAGCAACCTCAAACTCCTGGGCTCAAGCTATCCTTCTGCCTCAACCTCCCAAGTAGCTGGGAAGGTTGACTTTGCTATTTTTGGTAGAGAGGGGGTCTTGCTGTTGCTCAGGCTGGTCTTGAACTCCTAAACTCAAGGGATTCTCCTGCCTCAGCCTCCCAGAGTGCTAGGATTACAGTTGTGAGCCACCATGCCCAGCCTCTGTAAGCCAGTTTTACTGAATTAGATAACAACTCAGTTAAGTAGTCTATACTTGTACTATTGAAACACATTAAGCAATACAAAATTTAGATTTCTTAAATCACTGATTTGTTCTTCTTTCTTCCTTCCTTCCTCTGTCTCTCAGAAATTGATTACTTTTGCTCATATTCCACTGGGGAGAACTGGTCACATGATCCTCCTTAAATGCAAAGAGAAATTCAAAGTATAATCATTATCTTGGCAGCTGCTTCCCCACAACAACCCTAAACTATGGAAAAGGAAGCCCAAATTTTGATGGACATTTGGCTGTCTCTGTCTAAGACAGAAAAATCTCTTTAAAAGTCACTGCTAAATCCGAAAGTCTTAGCTTTCCATAGATGTACTTGAACTCCACTTTTGTTACTCATTCAGTTCTAACTCTTGGGTTCTGCATAAATATATGTTAAAGTACTGTAGAAAATTTTAAAAGAGAATATTCTAAAATCCTTCAAGTTTATCCATTTCTTGCAAAGAAAACTTCAACAACTAAATAATCTTTAAAAGTACTTTGTTTTTCTACTTCTTAGTCTTATATTCTTAAATTATTATACAATGGTTTAGCAACCAAATTGTGAGCTTTAGTGTTAATTATTCTTTCATGATGCTCTTCATCTCAGCTAGTATAGGATATATGTTCCCAACTCATTAACATTTCCTGGTCATTAGCATTGCCCACTAAACTTCCTCAATAGATAAGTCTCCACTGATTTCAATGTAGTTGCCTGTGGATACCACAAAGAATGATCACAGGGAAAAAATATATAGAATCAGAATTACTTTGCAAGGAAGCCCTAATTAGGCTTTCTCTATTCATAGAAATAGATCTTTCATCAGTGACAACACAGTGCAATTAGGGCAGGTTTCTTATAACTTGCCATGGGTGTAGTCAGCTGATACTAATGTTTCTTTGGGAAGCACTTGAATAAATAGTGTCCCATCATTTTTATTGTGAGAGTTCCTTCTCATAAGAATTGCCATGCGATTCATTATTTAGGACTGAACTATGTTAGCCTATTGGATTGAACTATGTTAATTCTGATGGTTTTACATTTAATTCCAATTTTATTTTTTTTTAATTTAAAACTTTGTTTTGTGGCTTCTTGAAGCATATTCCATATACTTATTAAACATTTTGTAACATAACTCTGATTTATCTAATACGTTAAGGATGTGTTGTGCTACATAGAAGTAACATTAACAACAATGGCACTGATATTACACTTACGGCTTACAAAATAGCTTTTCATCTTTTTCCTTTAATATTTATAACAACTTTGTGAGGCTCACAGAATGACTTGTCAACAGAAACACAACTGGTCAGTAGAAGAACAGATTTTAAATTTAAGTCATATATTTCCCAAAGGAATATTTTCTGCTACATTATGATGACCGTATAAGTTTATTTTTTATAATGCATGAACCTGAAGTCATTTAAGAGTCATGAAACTGAATTATTGATAGCCAATGCGTAGAAGGATATCAGTAAATACGTAAAACTTCAATCACAAATAAGACTTGACATGTTATAAAGGTTGGGGAGGACAGATGTCTGGATGGATGGAGAAGATGAGAAAGAGCTATTCAGGAAGAGGAACCTAATTCCTGCATGAAATCAGGGGTGAGGAGGAGGTTGTGTTTGGAGACCACGAGGAAACTGAAACGTACGGAGCAGAGGCAGCAAAGGGGAAGAGAGCAGTAAGAAAAGAGGCTGGCTCAGTTAAAGGAAGACCGAGTCAGGAGAGTTTTCAAAGTCTGGCAGAGAAATTTAGACTTACTAACATAATAGAGGGTAACCAGTAAGAGTTCTTAAGATACAAATATTCAGGGAAAGTGCTCTAAAGAAGGAGGTACTTGGCAGTGGACTTTGTGGTAGATTGAAAATGGAAAGCCCAAGTCAGCCAGTCTACAGCTGCCAGGTTGACATGTGAAGAAAATTTAGACACAAAGGCAACAGGGTGAAACAAAAGAGAGTCCAGACTCAGGACTGTATCTGGCCTAAGGAGCAAATGAGACTAAAGTGTTAAGAGTCCCAAAGTTTTAGTCATTCTCACTGAAGAATGTGGGATTTAAGCGTTAACTTGTTTTCAAAAATTAGTTAATCTAGGTTTAATTGTCAAATTTCAACTTAGTGATGTCAAAATATATTCTTTATTCCTAAGGTAACGGTTTTTCTGTTGATCAACCTATTTCTAATCTATGGAATTTTGGTTTTATTCCTCAGTATTAGAAATTTCCAAGAGCATGGGTTTATCAGATAAAAACTCAACTTTAGAGCCACATTGTCACTTTAGAACAGGATCTTTTCCATGTTGTTACAGAAGTTGTTACTATGTTCAAAAATAAGTAAAGTACTAAATATCTTCATAAAGCAAGCCTGTATGTTTCTCATTTTGTGAAGCTATTAATTCTGACCTTTAGAAAAGCTTTCTAATTCATCCACAGAGCAGGGCTTTGGCTATTAGGCTTTGAAGCTAACAGGCTTCAGATATTGTTCCTCAAAGCAGTTGGATGTTCAGAACTATGTAGATGACAAAGGTTTTGGAGATCATATTTTGGCCTCCCATTTTGCAGACAGGGAAGCTGAAACTCAGAGAATGTTTGTAAAACATAGATCAAATTAGTAGCAGGAATGGGACTGGAATTCAGATTTCGGAATCTGGATTTAGTGTTATAGAATCTTCTACATGAAATATTTTTCGCAAAAGATATAAGAGCTTGGATGCCAGGAATGGTTGAAAGTGATTTTACATCTGTTACCTCATAAATACTACCCAAGAGCTCAATGAATTAGGCACTATTATGGGACCTCCATTTTAAGGAGAAGCAAATAAGGCATTCACAGCTGTAGTAACTTACCCAGATCAAGTTTGAATAACTCGCTTAAGGTTACATACTAGTGAGGAATGAGGCTGGACTTTGAACCCAGGTAATCTGGTTCTAGATGCTCTGCCCCTTTGCTGCCTTTTAAGTCCTGGGCCCTAATCCCACTGTTTCTAAGTATATTTTATGTGCCACCTCCAAAACAGAAAATAATAGCTATAAGGGAATAAAATAATAAACCTCCTTAATTATTTTCTGCTTCTTCAACCAAAGATGATTTTAAAGTTTTGGCAAGAGGTTCTTTGATCATAAAAAGCTTGAGACAGTAGGTATTAAAACTCTAGCCAATGTCAGTGGTGGTAGGGCATTTGACCAGGAAAGACAATTGAAAAAAAATCTCGTTCTTACCCAGCCATGCCTAGGACTCAATGAAGAGTGAATATTATATATGTACTATGAAGGGCCTGCTTTAGGGAAACTAAGCTCCAGGACTCTAGTAGGTGGTAAAATACTAACAAAGAGGCAGCATTTCAGTAATGAAGGGGTGGACAGCAGTATCCAGCACTGCAGGGAATTCAAGTAAGAGGAGGATTGAAAAGTGGTTATTGGATTCAGGAATCAGGGGGACTGTTAGTAAGTTTTGAGAAAGCAGCTTCAGTGCAATCTGGCTTGCAGAGGGCCAAAAAATAAACCTAAAGGTGTAAATATCTGCTGTGCCACTTCAGGTTTATAAATGTGTAATGACACTAGATTACATGTCAGAAAATTCAGTTTTGCTATATTGTGACATACTGGGAATATTTATCTCAGTTGTAAAAACTGTTTTATTTAATATACTGCTACTATTTAATAAGCATGGAACAAATGTCAAAAAGTATAAAAGATAAGTGGTGAAAAGTTTTCTTCCCTTCCCTGTCCACCATCTGTACTGTTTTCCATTTCTCCCTATGAGTAATTACTTTTACTAGTTTCTTATCTTTTCAGTGATTGTTCTTTGAATAAAGTATACGCACACACTTCTACATGATGGTAGATGGTAGTGTACTATCCTGCTATGGACTTGCCTTTTCTGCCCAATAAATCTATCCTGAAGCTCATTCCATGTTAATACCTAACAGTTTTCTTTGTAAAAAGTTTAAATAATGTTTCACTTTTAATATTATGTAATTTATTTTACTAGTTCTGTACAAATGGAAAATTAGGTTGTTTACAAATGTTTGCTATCAAAATAGGCCTACATCGTTTTACATGTATATCCTTGTGCATATTCATTTGTATATATGCAAGCAAACCTCTCAGGTAAATTCCTAGACGTGGAATTGCTGAATTGAAGGATATAAACTGCTGCAATATTGTTCAATACTGCTACAGTGCTGCTGCTTCTTATTGTACCAATTTGCCATCCTGTGACTGATGTACGAAAGCACCTGTTTCTACTTCTTCACCAATGCTGTATTGGCAAATTTTGAAATTTAATTTTTCAAATCTGATTGGTAAAATATATCTCAATATAGTTTTCAGTTATATTTATCTTATGAGCAAAGAACACCTTTTTATATGTTCAAGATTCATTTGCAGTTGATTTTCTGTTCAACATCTGTTCATAAATCTGCTTAGTTTTCTTTTTCAAATTTTGCTAATATTTTCTGCCTTTTTTCTTATAGCATCTTTATTGGGTACTGTGTTAATTATTTTTTTATAATTGCCTTTAAATGAGTTGCACTAGCTTTTTGCTAATTATTATTGTTACTAGTCTTTTGAATGACTTGGATGGCTATGTGCAAGAAGTTCTTGGCTGCTGGGGCAGAGTAGAATTCCAGGATGCTTATCTTTCAGAACCTAAAGACTTTCTTCTACGTTCCAACAAAGACAAACTTCTTCCTGCAAGTGTAATTTTCATGGGTAGATCTCTGCTTCTCTGAATCTAACTTGATCCTAGGGGATTTCTGGCTCACACCATTTCTCTCACTTGTTCCACAGAAGGACATAGATTTTTGCATTAGAGTATACCCATCACCTTCAGGAAATGCATTATTTCTGGGGCTTTCTGAAATCTGGTGCTTCTGAATTTTCTCCTCAGCTTCTCTTCACTTCCTCTTGCTTGGGTCCTACACTTAACTGGGAGCTTCTAGAAACTCTTAATGTATCTTGTAGTCTATCTCCTAATTTCACTAAGAATTGAATTTTTACTTTTGTCTTCAATTCCTGGTTATTTTTAGAGGAAAGGAAAGAATGTTTAGTCTATATGGTTACATTTGTCACAAATAACTTCATCTCATTTGTCAGTCCCAAATGATAAAGGAAATTAGAACATTACAACGTGCCTGTCTTTCTGTGAGTTGTGTGATTTTTCAGAATTGTGGAAAGCAATAAAAATGACCAAAAAAAGAGTCTAAGTCTAGTTTCACATCACTATTCTTACTAATAAGAAGACAAGTTCCCTTCTCTCTCATGATTTCTGCTGTAGGTACACCAAGGGCACAAAAGCCAATCTCATATTCTTTTGCTTTCTGTATTACTTTCTGTTCAGGAGTTTGATTCCTTCCAACTTGAAGGGGCTCAGGGCCATAAAGAATCTTTAGGAGACTGGTTGTTTCTAGCCACTGCCAAGAGAAATATGTTGCACCTGAGCTTAGTAGTTGATAGTAGCTATTGGCTCATTTATAGTTATAGCTTAAGCTTCTGAATTGGTCCCTGAAAATTCTTCACGTTCTGATCATTGGCTCCTTTTGAAGTTGGCTCCTGTTCCTCTATTTCATTCATGCAGGCAAGAACAGCTGGGGGACCTCTGTTGACAGTCTCCAGGTTTGAATTGCAGAGTGATGGAAGCCAAGTCATCCTTAGGTATTTGGAACAGATTTTCTCTTTGGATCTCTGACACAGCCTAAGTACTGTTGACATTTGAGGCATAGTGCCAGACCCATCCAAGCACATAGCCATTTCCCCAGGAAACCATCTAATATAAGTCTTTTAAAAGCTGCTCTTATTGCTAGTGGATGCCGTTAAATACTAGTCCCTGAAACAGGAAAAGAAAATATTTCAAGTGAGCAAACAGAAAATTTCCAAAAAAAGGGCTGTGTCTGTAGGGGACATTTAAATATAACATAAAAGACAGTTAAGTACAGAATGATACAATGTGGTTTCACCTTATGAATTTTCATTTTAAATATATTGAGCTTGTTACTTTTGTATTTTGATTATATTTTAATAAAATGTAAAGGTGCAGTTATTATCCTTCGTCTATGTAAACCTGGAACTCTGTTATTTAGGAGACCATCTTTTATTTTGATTCTTAGAGCATTCTGATGAATGAAAAGGAGAAGAAGCAACTTTCCTGTGTTTGTTCACATACACCATCCCCTGCCAGTTGTTATCGTTAGAAAACTGTAGGCTCTTCCTCAAATTCACTATAGCATAATCCCCTAAGAGGCATGGAATAGAACTAGAAATGTGTCAATCTGAAATGTGTATTTTTTAAAAAAAGAAGAAAATATAAATTAATATATTTATAATATTAAAGAGTGAGGAAGACCCTTTTCACCATAAGAAGTATCACCCACAAAGATTAATATATTTACCTCATGAAAACTCTTAAGGCAAAAAGTAAAACAATTTTAAATGATAAACAATAACTTGGAAAAATATTTTGTGTGCATCATAAACTTCTTTAAGTTATTATGAAAGGGATTGATATAATTTTTTAAATGAACAATGATATGATTTTTTAAAAACAAAGGAATATTTGATGCATATGAGAAATGCAGATTTTAAAATGTGAAATAAGTTTAAAAATACATAATACCCAGTTTTGGCAAAGGTAAACAGAAACTCACAGAGTAGAAACACATAGTGGTCCATCTTTTCTGGAGGATAATTTGACAATTGGGGAATTGGTATACTAAGTTTTATGCAAGAAAAGTCCATGTGGCTAATAAAAATGGTGGTGTAAAGAATACTTAGCAATATGTGAAAATATTTTATATACTATAATAAAAAATTAGAAAATGCAATGCAAAAAAAATAAAAAATAAAAATAATGTGCATTTAATGAAATTAAAATTTCCTGTGTATCTAGAGATTTGGTCTTTATTTCATCTTACTCAAAATACAAACATACTAAATAATTCCATTAGGTGAGAATCCCCTTTTTCATCATTCTCATTTGCTATCCCCTTTCCCTTCAGCTATGTAAATATGTTTTTTATTTGCATCACTGAACTTGTCTTTGTTTTCCATCTCTAACATGCCAATCTTCCTTCACTATTGACAGTGTGGTTTAAAATGCCTCTTCAAGGGAGCATTATTTAATTCATACCCATTGTTCTATGCTGGGGGAATGGATCAATCAAGTATTAGAGGTCTAATCTTTCAAATCTTGTCTAATATTAACTTGTGTTAGACAGACTATCTTATTAGTCTATTGTAAACAACCGAAGTGGATTTAGTCTGATTAAGCAGAAGTTTATTAAAATGATATTGAAATCTTTGGGGTTTTCCAGATATAAGGTCAAATCATCTACAAAAAGGAACAGTTTGACCTTCTCTTTCCCTATTTGGATGCCCTTCATTTTTTTCTCTTGCCAGATTGCTCTGGCTAGGACTTCCAGCACTGTGCTGAATAGAAGTGATGACAGTGGGCATCCTTGTCTTGTTCCAGTTCTTAGTAGGAAGGCCTTCAACTGTTTCCCATTTAGCATGATGCTGGCTGTGGGTTTATCATATATGACTTTTATAATTTTGAGACATATTACTTCTATGCCTAGTTATCTTTTAAAAAACTGAACATGCCAATCCCTATAAATTAGCATTAAAGAGATTGAAAACCAGGACCATTTGACACTAAATATCTGGGGATGCTGAACATGTCCGTCAGTGAGTTGGGCCAAATATCTCTATGAATGATGTTTTATAAATAGACAGTTGTTTGACTGGGCTGTTTGTTTTTGTCTCTTTGTTCCCCTGATTCCACCTAGACTTTTGATATTCTAAATATGTATTACTGTACATGTTAGTTCACTTTATAATAATGACTGCACTACGCTTTTTTATTTGATTGGTTTGGGACCAAAGGAAACTGTATGACTGTTCCATTTGCAGCCACTATAGTCACAATGACAGTATTGGGGTAAAAATTCAACTGTAAATATAAGATAAGAAATTTTACTGCTGTAAGAGAATGGGAATTGGAGAAATACAGTGATCCAAAACTATGAGATATGCTATCATGTCTTCTCTGCTTGTATGAACAAAACAAACAACAAAAAAACTGCTAGAAGAAAATGACATAATCTAAATAAATTTAGTAAACAATAACCTTAAAAGATCTTGGATACCATACAGAATTGTTGAGAGATCTAGAAAATAAGGTTTGAAGTTAAGCTCCTGGGCAGAATGGCTGAGACTGTGCCAGGGAATTGTTATAATGACAAAATTGCCACCAATAGTGTTGGCCCACAGACTGTCGCACAAAACTTCTGCAGATGCTGCTACCACCAGTGAAATGTTTGCAAAGCGAAATTGATGCTGCAACCATTGGGAAGTCACCATCACTCCTGTCATTGCCACCGCAGGCACCACCACCACCAGTAAAGGGTGTCTCAGGTTGGGTTTACTCTGAGCTGGAGTTTTAAATGCAGGGTTTGTACAAGAGCCGAGAAAGAAGTAGGATTGGGCAAAGGTGGAAGTTGAGCTGTGATGCAAGCCCAGAGTAGACCTTAGCTGACACGATGGTGATCTTGGGAGCTAAAGGTTGTCCCTAGTTTGGTCAAAAGAGCAATATTTTTATACCCCCATATCATATAGTCATTAGATATGAACTACATTGGGAAGGAGCACGACCTTGGGAAAGGTAGCTTTCTGCAGCAGAGGCAACTCCTCAAAGGACAGACAGCTGAAGGTTGTTTGCCAAAAGCATCCTCACAATCTAGGTGTGCAGTCCACTTCTTGCACTGCTGGGATTCACTTCTTCATATATATTCTTAGAGTAACTCCCCCAACATTCTGGCAGAATTCTATTCCTGGAGGAACCTGGAAGAGTACTGTTAGTAAGATGAAATACAATCCTTGCTACTGCTGCTTGTCTTGAGACCTCAAGTGATTTTATTGTCTCTTTCCTTCACTATTTTTTATAGATTCCTCGTATCTTCAATTAGCATCCCTGCTCGTCTAGATGGCTTACCTACTGCCATTACCCAGATCCTCATCCCTGAGACATCTGGAACCCTGGTCACCATGCCTTTTAAAGACTGGAGTTACTGCACTTGCCCATTTACCATCAAAATTTGGCAAGGGAGTAGCAAGAGGCACCTAAGTGCAACTCCTGGATGCCAAACATATTTTATTTGTCCTTATTGTGTAATACCAGCTTTACCTCCTTATGTTGGTCAGGATTAATTATCCCTGCCATGATTATGGCTAATAGTTTGCCTGCTTGACCCTTGGCACAGGAGCCTGAAGTGCTCAGGTGGAGTCATAGCTTATAATTCATGGGAATATTATTTTAGACATGCTCCTCTCTTTGTAAGAACGATCCCTGAATTCTCTGCAGAGTCCAGAGTTATGGGAGTGGGAAGCACAAATCCCCAAGTGAGTCACTGGTTGTGATAGTAAATGGGCCACTCTTGCTTCTACCCTGTGGTTTCCATTCCCATGTAATCTTCCTGTGTGTTAGCGATACATCACCATGTCAAGGTCAGTGATTCAAAATTCATATAGCTTGTTGAAGCAGTCAAGTATATGTTTAGTAAATTGAAAATTACTTTAAAAGCATTAAAATTATTGGATTCAACCTTCATTTATTTGAATAAAGAAAATTCATTTGAATGAATCCTTTTCCCCAAGGAAGCTATAAACAGTAGGTTTTGTTTTTGTTGTTGTTTACTGATTTTAGCTTTATTTTTCTCTCATAAGGATACATTGAAGTAAAAAGGGATTATTATTCATCCCCATGGAAAATTTGGGCTCAGGTACGATTACTCTATTTTCTTTTCCTCAATCCATTCATCTTTCAGCTCGGGACAGAAATTATTTAAGAAAAAAAGGTTATCTTTTCATGAGACTCATAATCCTCTCATCAGTGTACACGTGACTTTATACAACTGAAAGGGGAAAGCCAAGAGGCCCATTGATTAATACAAAAAAGGGTACATTGGAATGTTGACATTCTGGTTACTCACACACCCTGCCACTGTTTCACTCCTTCAAGGAGAAAATCTGCCCTTCCTGCTATTGGCTTGCCCATCAGTGAAATGGTGTGGCCTCTTCATGAAGCCTTGCTCTACTGACATGTTGTAAGGGATTCTAAAAAAAGAAATGGAACTCAGAGGATTGGTGTTAGATACAGGTCACTTTTATTGAACTCACTTCTGTTTTTCCATAGTTTTAATTGCTGGATCACCTAACTAGGCAAGCTAATATTTGTCTCTGTATTTTTTCCCTGTGCAGACAGAAATAATATTCAATATAATTGACTGAAAAAATAGTTTGTTTTTAAAGAACCTACTAAATTACCAAGGTTTACATGCATTATTTTGTTATTGCTTATAGGGATCCTAATGAGGTAAATATTACTATCCCCATGTTCTAAATAAGGAAACAGGTCACAGTGTTATTGCATGTCTCAACAGGGATTTTAACCTTTTTGCTATACTATTCTGGAGCGAGGAGCTATCTATATAGAGCATAATATTTTTCTGTAGAAAGAGACACAAAGATTTTTCTCCAGTGAAGTTTATGTGAATACATAACACATACATTGAGATGTTACACCGGATGTACACATGTTTTCTACGTAAAACACACATATGATGCTCTTAATAATCTAGCACCAACATGTCTCTCCTATTTAGTCTCCCAAAACTCTCCCACTATCCCTGTGCCTTGTGACTTGGACAGTTTTATATCCTTTGTTTGAAGGCTCATTGCAATGGTTTTAGCCTAGAAGTCCACTGCCTGCTGCAGCTTTTCTGTTAGTCAATCCCCAACTCCCATCTAAGTTCCCTCTTGTGCTCTCTTTGCATTTTAATTTTAGCCCTCTTCTAATACTTACTAAAATATAAATTTCATTAGAGGTAATTATGTACATTTATGGTGTTTCCAGCAGTCTATGAGATCCTTAAAGAGTGAATTGGACTTGATTGATTTGTCCGAGAGCCTAGCATAGTACCTCGCTCATAGTAGGCACCAAATGAGTGCTTGTTTAACAGAGCTGCAAACCTTCCCAAGAGTTTTTAACAGGTGGGCTAGATGTTTACATATGCAGATCATGTTATTTTACAATTAGTTTAAGTGGGCAGGTTGTACTAATCTGCTAGTGCTATTCTAATTCACTATAAATGAATTCTGCTAGAGAAAAGGGTCTTCAGTGGGTCAGCTCTAGTCCTCATCTCATTTCTGGCATTAATGATGTTGCTCAAGGCATATTATTAATGTTCTAATATTAAATTCACTATGGGATACTTAACTATTTTTAAGAAGAATAATTACTTTTTGTGGTGTTTGGGGGATAGGCAGTATAGCATGGTGTTTAAAAGCATGAACTCTAGAGCTAGACTCTTCAGGTTTGAATCCTGGCTCTACCGTTTGCTAGCTATGTGACCTTGGGATACTTACTTATCTGTGCCTCAGTTTCTTCACTTATAAAAGTAGGAATATTAAGAAGTACCAATCTAATTGAGTTAATATGAAGACTGAGTTCATATAGGCAAAGCATATAGAACATTTTCCTGCACATGGTGAAACTTACATAAGTATTGATTTTTATTATTGTCCAACATATTTTCCCAAGTTTCTCCTCCCATGAATGTTGGATCCCTTTGAAACCGCAGCAGACCATAAAGTGTCCTTCTGCTTTCAAACACTCTCAGAATAGCATGGAAGAATAGAATTACTTTTTAAAATGTCTGAATTGTGTAAACATGAACTATTTCAAATAAAATGTCAGATTTCTTATTAAAATTATATTAAGTACTGTAGAAATAAGAGGCTTAGGAAAATGTAAGTAAAAGGGACATCTTCTGTTTCATAATTATTTTTATACTCTAGTGCAATTAATACTCATCTGCTGTTTAAATTATGTTAGACTTTATAAGATCTAGCTCACACCAAACAAAATCCCTTTGATGTGTGTATGCTTGAGTGCCTAGTACCACATTGATCTTATAACCTCTAATTACAATAAAACCAAATTGAAATGTCAGACCAGGTAAAAACAAATATTTTCTCCTTTAGTAAATTATACAGGCAATGCCAGTTAACATGTTTAAATTTTCCTGAGTAATATCATTGGCAATTTCATTATCTAATAATATGTCATTTTTAAGCCATGGTTCTGAATTTATTGTACAATTATTTTACTTCTCTTACCTAAAAAAATGCCGCAGTTTCTAGGGTGAGATAGTTGCCTTGTAGAATTGACTAGCAATCATGCCTGGTATTTTTAAAACAGAATTGAATGTGTGTCATCCAATTGAAGTGATTAGGGAAGGTGGGCAAGCTGAATGTAATTACCAAAGTTGGCCTGTGCCCAGCATCCTGTAGATGGCAGCCAGATGCTCTTATGAATGATGGGGTTTCTAAGTCTGTCTCTAGATGGATTGCATGCCATTGGCTTTGCCAAGTCACAAAGTTAATTTCTTTTTTTTCACCATCCAAACTTGTAAAGATTACTCAGGCTTTTTGAAATGAAATTAGAGCATCTAGCAGTAGGTCATATCAAGGATGTTAGAGCAATCTGACAGTGACATCTGCCACTCCATTTATGCCAAGTTTGATTCGAGGGATTTGGATGGCTGAGAAGTGTCCAGTGATTCCCTCACTGTTCTATATTTGTCATCTTGCCTGAGGGATTGGCTGTATCTTCAGATGTTAGCTAAGTCAAAGAGGGTAGTAATTTCAGAGAGTGGAAAACCACACTGTAGTCCAAGCTACAGAATTAGTTGAACACTCCTGCTAGAACCTTAAAACCAATATACAAGTTCATATGGAAATGCCGATTTCAGTTCTGCTTTTTGTTTGTAAAACATTAATTACATTTTTAAATGTAGTGAAATTGTTCAACTGAAAATAAATAAATTTAGGAAATATGTTTATTGAGAGTTCTTTAGTGTACTCTGTTCTTGTAAAATGTTATTAATTTGGTCATTCCTTCAACAAAAATTTAGTAATCATTCCATGCAAAGAGAGCAGTACTTGGAAAAGGCTGGGGATGGGAGAATGTGGCAGTTTCCAGAGGCAAAAGACATAATTATGGCCAGACCAGTTTGGGACTAAGAGCAACAAGAAGAAATTCAAGGTTTTTAAACAAAGAATTGATGTTCATACTGCATTTTCTGACAGATTATTTTGGCTATACAATGTGCAAGGCATATTGAAGGGGAGGGGCAAGATAAAGAGAGAGGAGGTTGCAGAAATATAGACGAGATGAAGCTCTGACATAAGATAGTAGAAATAAGAAGTAGCTGGATTTAAGAGATACTTAGGAGGCAGGAGAACAGGATTTGTGAGATAGTGGTTTCTGATATAGGTAACTGGGTAAAAGGTGGTCCTATTTATTGAGACTGGAAACCCAGATAAAAGATCAGAGGAGATGATGAGTCCAATTCGGAAATGCTGAATTGAAGGAAGAGGTGTGATGTCAAACAGAAATATCCAGTAGGGAGTTGTAAATATAAGTAAATGGTCAGGAAGAAAGACGGCAAAGTTCTTTGCTTGAGTCTAAGATGTGATTGCCAACGCTATTTTGCATAAGGGAAAGCAAAACTTCCTAGGAAAGGACTCAACCCAGGAAAGAAAGAGTTGAGGTAAGTTTGGATAATAGAGAATGAGGTAAGTATTGTATGGTAAAGGTAGGTCTTTACAGAGCATTAATACATTATCTATTTTCAGCCCATTCCTTGGCTAGGCTCTCGTAGGTTTTACATTTAAAAGTCTGCATTGAAAATGTGATAAATAAAAAAAGGTGGCCTCGCTCAAGACTCCATGGTGCTTTGAGATCAGAGCGTCAGCAGCATTGGGGCCAGCTGGGTAAGCTGTGTCGACAAATGGCAGGCTTCATGAGACATAGCCCAGGCCCCTGAAACATCAGGCATTAGCAGGTCTTTGCTCACATATCCACAGACATCAGCAGTAGAAGGGTGTTTTTAAAGAGAGCTTCAGGGGCAGCAGAGCTTTGGCAGACATGGGTAGCCTTGCCTGGAACTAGTACCAGGAAATAACAGGTACTGCAGAATCACCAAGAAGACTGATTGGTGTGAAACACATGAAATCGGGACATGTAGAATTAATTTCAAGAGAGAGTTGTCCTCCCCCTAGAAGTGGAGGTGACAGGGACAGAGACATTCTCTTTTGTAACAGTTTTTGTGACATTATTTTTAACACTAGTCTGGGGCAACTTAGGTAAAAAAGTCTTCTTGTTGCATACTTGTCATATATACAGAAAAATCATGTTTTTAATTTCTTTTTAAAGGTAAATTTGATATCTTATAGTTCTTTTTTAAAAACCTAAGGCCAGTTACTTTTTGAACAACGTGGATCAGGATCATAGTTCATTATTCCCCAGTCACTGGTTTTAAATGGAAAAAGTTTCCCTGCTTTTCTTTAGAATTAAATGAAACAAATTTTGTTAATTATAGTTGTGATTATTTTTTAGATAGAGATAATGCTTGACTAAAACAAGTCTCCATGCCATGAGTAAAATGTGGAAGATGTGCCTCCCTAATTTAGATTTTAATTTTACCTAATCATTAATTCATTTTCACGTATAAACTGTATTTTGTCACATTAATTAATTAGGGCAATTGCTTTTGGTCTCACGTGCTGAACATTATATGAGGTTGAAGAAGTGCTATCGAATTATGTTTTTAATTTGATAAGAAGCACTATCTGGTAATAACTTGCTAAAAGAAATAAGAAGCTCCTAACTTAGAATTAAAATACTCAAAAACTCTAAATTGTGTGGTGCTATCATTATGCTTTATAGCCAGACTTTGAATCTAGGCTCTGTTATTTTGCAAGCAAGTTACTTTAACCTCTTTGAGCTTTAGCTTTCTCTTGGGTAAAATGAATATAATGTGTATAATACTTAGAAAATATTAAATCAATGTGCTTTTATTTCTCTCTGTAAGTCATGTTCCCTTGATGTCACCTCCAGAAAGAAGAGGATATGACTTTGGAGACGTCTCTGGCATACAATAATTGGAAAGAAAAGAAAGCTTTTCTGGATCTAGAGGAGGAGGAGGAGGGAAAGGGAACAGGGAATGAGAAAAGTGGCCGGGCAGTGAACTAAACCCCAATCACACCCTTCACCCCTAAGGTGCCAACCTAAAGGGTGTGTGGGAGGGTGGCGATTAGTTTTTAAAAGGAGAATCCAATAGAGGGGGATATAGGAAAAAGCTTCAAGCCAACTTTCTTATTCAGACTCCGGAATGAAATTGCCTCAGAGGAAACTAAAATGGGGCCAGCCCTCACATCCGAATAAAAATGGTGGCTAGAGGATGAGATGCCTGAAATGAATGTGCTGAGTGGGAATTTCAACCAAGCCATAGGGAGATCCACAACACAGTGAGAGGCAAGTTTAAGCAGAGGCAACAGAGGAGTGGGAGCTTTGCCAATATTTCACAGCCATGGACTTCATCATAAGTGCCTGTGATAGCTAAGGCACAGCATAAGTGCCTGCTCACACGTGAGATCCCATTCTCATTACTAGGTGTGTAAAACTCAACATCCTTTATCCAGAGGCCACCTGGAAAAGGAAGAGATGGAAGAAAGGATGAAAGATAAAGTATTTACAACCGCCATAAAGAGGGATGTTAATATGGTAGAAAAGGCTGACTTTTTCAAATTTATGTTTTTAAAACTGACAGATAAACTGGTATGTATTTACCATGTGCAACATGACGCGTTTGTTGAATAAGCCAGGCACAGAAAGGCAAACACCAAATGATCTCACTGAAAGGTAAAATCTAAAAAAGTTTATCTCATAAAAGTAGAGCAAATTGGTGGTTACTACCAGAGGCTGAGGTTGGGGCAGGGAATGGTAAAAGGATACAAAATTTCAGTTAGATAGGAGAGATCAAGTCAAGAGATCCATTGTACAACATGGTAATGATAATTAACAATATGTTGTATTCTTAAAAAAAATGCCAAGAGTAGATGTAAAATGTTCTTGCCACAAAAATGATATTAATAACTATGTGAGGTAATGAATTTATTTGGAAAGTTGTCTCTATCCCCCTCATCTCCCCACTCCTAGTACAGATTGAGGTTTATGAGAAAGTTGACTTCGGCTATGGAGCATTAAAAAAATATGCTATATATATGATATGATTATATACTGAGTTAAGTGTGTAAATTTCCAACCATAATTACAAAACAAAAATTTTAAGGAAGAAGCACAGAGCCCAGCCAATGTTTCAAATGTGTTAAATGTCTAATGAAAGTATTTTCATTCACATTTAACAAATATTGAGTTATTGAGTATTCATACAGAAGGCCCTCTGCTTGGCACTAGAGACAGAAAGATGGTCAAGACACAGTGATGTGGCCCTTGCCTTCAGTAGGGTTGTAATGCTGTAGCAAGGGGGATTTAATCCAAGTTGACCATCAGAGTAAGTTAATGCCACTGGCTCCACTGGCAAGCCTGGGGTATGTCAGTGGAGAAAAAAAATATGTGAAAAAAAGGAAAGAAGAGAGAGGCAAAGGTGGACATGGTTAATACGTCACCAACAATTATCTGGACCATTATTCAAAAACATTTTGAACCTCACACAGCCAATGCCCATGCTTGACCTAATTCTGAAAGGGAATTTAATGGGGACAACTGTGAATGACAACAGTATGGCTCACTGCCTTTTTAAGAGCTGATTCAGTCTGCCCCCGGGAGGCTTACCTTGCCGGAGAAAACACATCTTTTGAGAACTAAGCAAATTCAAAGCTTTTGCTGCATCTAATTCTGGTCCACCAAAAGCTGGTACTAGTTTTGAACTTTTAAATTAAATATAATTCTAAGATTTATGTCAACGTTTTCTACTTTACAGCAATATCTTCATCGAACTATTTGAGTACGGCAGGAGAGAAAGCATGTTATTTCTCTACAGTGCAACAAAACTCAATCATGGGGGTTGTCATTGATGCTTTGGGGTATTTTGCAATCACAAACCATATAATATTAAAATGAGGTTCTTAGAGATAAAAAGTCAAGGGATCATTGCTAATTTAATGTTTAAAGTTTGAATATGATGAAAAGAGCAACATCAAACAAGTATCTCAATTGCACAAATTATCTGTGAATTGAATTCATGTAAAATTTCTGAGGAAAATGTTGAGGTTTGATAGAGTAGAATGCAGGGAAAGTGGCGTAGAAATTTTCATGGTTTGAGCCAGGGAACTGGTCAAGAGAGAACCTATAGGCAAATGTCTATTCTTGTTCTAACACCAGATTTGGGTAAGTGGTGATGGTCCATCAATTTGGATTTAGTCCAGAGACTTGGAAAGCGTTATTTACCAGTTGAGTAATTCTGGGCTTGAGCTACAAAGCTCGTAGCTCGTAACAGGAAGCCTCAAGACAATGATTTTATGGCCAAGTTCCATATAACCTACAGCACAGGGGAACAGTGATGATTTAACAGCAGTAGTCATGAAAACATTGCTATGAAATTCTAATTCTAGGAAACAACATGCCGTTCTCATGCCAGGCTGTCTTATATAAACATGTTGATTCTCTGCTTCAAATTTCTCTTCCTTCTGCCTGAAATGCCTTCCCTTCTTCCTGCCCCATGAAAAGCTTTTACTCATCCTTTCATTTTATCTCACAAATCTCCTCTGAGAAGTGCTCCTCAGGCCTTTCCTTTCTTCTATTCTCCATTGGCGCCTTCTAACAAACTCCATTAAAACACTTTTACCGATGCATTCCAATTGTTTGATGGCTTCTCTGTTATAGGGTGTCAACAATGTGAAGATGGAGATCCTGTTCTTAATTTTCATAATTCTAGTGCTTAGCAGAGTGGCACCTACAAGGAGCTTGATACTATTGGTTGAATTTATTTTTAAAATTATAAAATTTAAAATCTGAAATTTTAAGAATTTATTTTTAAAATATTGGGTCAAATCATGTCACTGGGTATCGATTACAGTGGTAATTTTATATTTAGGTTTTTCCTCATGTACTATCTATTCTATTGATTATATAACCACCACATCCTTCAGCTAGAGGGCTCCACGCCATAGGCAACATCCCAGCTGGTGTTAATCATGGGTATTTGCTAACTAGAGGACAAGAAGAAGAGCGCCCTGCGAAAAGACCATCACACAAAGGTAGAGTGGAGCCCAGAGCAGGAAGGAGCCGATTTTGGTTCTCATTAAAGGAATTTAGACTTGATTCTGGGCACTGAGGAGACTTGAAGAGTTGAGTAGATTTTAATTTATTTGAAAAATAAAACAATAGAGATTATAGAGGAGAGCATGTTTAGCAGTAACGTTGTTTACTTTTTAAAAAGTGTTCATCCTGAATAAATCAGAGGAAGGCTAAACTAGAGGTAACACACTGATGATCAGTGGGCTTTGCCCAGCAGGAAAATGTGTCTTATTTTGCTTACCCAATGTTTACAATAGGGCAAATTTAAAATTTAGAGGATTTCACATAAAAATCTACATTCTGAAACCTCTTTAAGAATTTGGAAACTTGGTAATGCTTCATCTGCATGTCCATATGGCAACACCCTTGAGGAAGAAGCAGAGAGGAGCAGTGAAGATTGTGGGAACGGGGTCAAACTGCTCCTGTCTAAACCCAGCTCTGTTTCCATGCAGGGGACACTTCCTTTCGCGCCCGATCACATCAAAATAATAATAAACCCTACTTTTAGTGACAGAAATACTGTTTTGAGCCATTTAAAAATGATTTTACGATTTTTTTTCATTTTACTTCTTTTTAAAATGTCTTTTTTGGATGTTTTAGAAGATGAATTACTCCGAGCATATCCCGTATTACACACGTATATAATCACACAATATACACTTAAGTCCTCATTTTATTAGTTAAAAGGTATGCACATTTCAAGACCTTTTCAGAGGCATTTCATTCACATTAAATTTAACCTTAAGTGGGTATTATGGGTAAATGTCCTTTTATAAAAACCTGGAAGTCTCTATAACCGCCTCTGAAACTAATCTGTTTATTTTATGAATTCTGAGACTTAATACCATTCATACTAAAAGAAAGTTGAAGAAGACTAAAACATAAACAATCCCTGTATCAAACAGCAAATAGAAATTCTAGCCTTCTTGTCTCCTCCCTTCAACTTGTTTTTAGGCATCTTCCTGTGAAAGCACCATAGTCCCAAAATTTGAACATCTTCTCCCTCCCTCCTTACCCAATTATTTCAAATGTAGCCACACACACAAAACAACAACTACAACAACAACAAACCACGGTTCTCTTTGAAGGCAAAGGGGTGAATTACCTCGCATGATTTTTTCTTGCCTGTAATTGCAACACCTCTCCGACATGTGAACAATTGGCATCGTAGAACCTGGGCTAGATTCATTGCTAGTCTTGACTCTTAACCATCACCTCTAACCACACATCCAAAACTAAAAGGGAATTGGCATGAATAAAAGTCTTTCAACACCTTAGGTTTCAGGTAAACACAAGGTACTGTTCATAGATACCACACCTTAAATAACTTTCTCCTTTGAGTAGAAAAGAAAATGAAATACAGCCCAACCCCAAAAAGCCTGCTGTTCAGCCTGACTACCAAATGACACTGGTTATAGACTTAAAGAGTTTAACACAGCTATTTGGCACCATTAGGATGTTTGATCTTTCAGTTATTAGAGTTTAAACAAGATTTAATTCTGAACTAAACTTATGTCTGTTTAAAATACAATTTTTAAGGCTCTTCACTTACTGTGACTATCATAGCATTATGCCAAACCCTCAAGGGATGATAACCTTCCACCCCACCCCTGCATTGCCTGGGAAGTTCAGCAGCAGACAGTGCCCGCTTACCAAGTTTGAATTTTACCCAGTTCTCTGTTGCCCTTAAGATAGATCTTTATTTAACTAAGAATAAACACAGCCTTGGTCAGTTGAGCATTCCTTTTAACGGAATACACTTCTCTGGATAGCAACGTTAAATGAGCACGTGGTGAAGCCTGGCTGCCCGTGATCACTGCAGCTCCATCACTTAGCAGATGTCCAAACTTGGCCAAGTTGCTTAATCTCTTTGCAGCTTGGTTTACTCCTTTGTAAAGGGAAGAGGATACTATTACCTACCTCCTAGGATTGTGAGGATTAATTGACTTTTGTTAAAGGTCTGAGTGCTTGTGTGCTTGCATGTCACCCCTCCAGAAGAATGCATTTGTAGGCTAGGACCCAGGCCCAGCACAGAGTGTGTGTTCATTGAATATTTGTTAAATGAACATCTGCTATTTTTCCATGGTCTCTATAGATTCAGAAATACACACACACACACAACTTACACACATGCACACAGTATTTATTACATGCCAAACACTAACTGCTATACAAATATTCACTCATTTAATCTTGAAAACATCCCTAAAGGAAAGCACTACTATTATCTCATTTGACAGAGGAGAAAATTGAGACACAAATAGTTCAGCTAATTTGCCTAGGGTCTTCCTGCTCTTAAAGGAGATTCAAACCCTGACTGTCTAGCACCTGAGTCCATGCTGCATTATGCAGAGCTTCTCAAACTTCAGTGTACATAGGAGTCTCCCGGAAGGCTTGTTAAAAATACCTACTCTGGAGCTTAGTTTTTGATATTTGAACACAGACTGTAAATGTTGCAGTCCAGTAATCACCATTTCTGCCAGCACCAAGGGGACTCTGGGGCGGGTGGTCCATAATGCACACTTTGAGAAACACTGGACTAAGATAATGGTAAAACACTAGTCTGATCACTACATAAAATGGATGGCATGGATGAGAATAAGCCAAACTTAAGACCAACATGATATTTAAGTAATATCATTGAGCCAAAAATAATTGGAGCCAAAATAAATGGAACTTTTGTTCCATTCTGGAATTATGCCTGGGCTTTGACAAGGCTCTGGATGGAATGAAAGATAAAATTCACCACAGTCAAATGATAGACTGGAAGCAAAATACCAATACTGAAATTCTCAGCCAAGAGGAAGCATAACCTGTACATGTGCAGACAGAAAACCAGTGTGACTTTGATGAGAGTCATTTGAAGTACTGCCATTTCTTCATTGTAGAGAAATCAAGCCTTTCATTTATTCAAATTTAGAAAGCAGCTGAAATTCTCTCTGTGTCCATTCTACACATTTAACTGGAAGAATATAGAATATACTTGTATAGCAAAGACCACATAATCAAGCTTGATTTCTGACAGAAAGAAAAAAATGCATGATATATCTTTGATTTCAAAATGCTCATTTTTATGCATTTAATGTTCTAAAACTGAGATGTGTCCTACAATCAGTGTATTCATTAAATGGGGTAATATTTCCCCCTCTCCATCCAGAATGGTGTCTTAGAAAAATAGTGACTTATTTTGAATCTGTTTTTAGATGGCACAAATCACATAAAATATAAAGGATAATTTTAAGTCATAATCAAAAGAAAATGATTTGCAGCTAACATTTGTGTTTTAAAAGGCAAGCAAATCTGATATGACCTTTTAATATAGAGACCAAGATTCGAATTTCAAAATATAGAGTAACAAGGTAAAAATGAGTTAATACACCACAATCTAAATGTTTCTAGTGGTGGCCATTTGCAAACTACAAATAATCTTTTTCTCACACAGTCTCTCCCAAACCTCTCCAGAAAACTATATAGTTGGTTCTCCTTAGAATATGTTATACTAAAGAAAATAAGTAATGGAATTGATAGATACATTTTTTTTATTTTCTCTTTCTTTTCTTTTTCATTTTTTTTTTTTTTTTGATATATTGGATGTGTCCCAATATGGAAGAAGGAAAAGACAGGAACTCTGAGGACAAGATTTTCTCTAAACATAGTTCTGAAAAATTAAATCACTGGGCTCTGTAAGGGCTTTGTTAAATAGTTGATAAATGAACGAATGAATGAACAAATGAAAGAACGAATGCCTAAAAGTTATGTTTATGCTACCAAAAACTAGATCTAATTTGTTCTGTCTGTGTTTCTATACCCATTAGTTAGCGATAATTTATTGTTCATTTAAAAATAACTAAAAGAGTGCGATTAGAATGTTCCTAAAACAAAGAAATGATAAATGCTTGAGGTGATAGATACCCTGATTACCATGATTTGATCACTACACATTGCATGCCTCTATCAAAACATCACACGTGCCCCGTAAATATATATCACTATTTAAAAAATGCACCCATAATAATCAAAATTTAAAAGGTAAAATGTTATGCTTATAAAACTTACATGTAAATATCATTACATATAATTGTATTCTTCATTTATATTTAAATATTTGCAGAGCAGCAAAATTCCAAAATATTTTATAAGGAAATGCCTGGAGCTAAAAGCATGGACAGCAAGAATGGAGTCTGTGGCATAGGAAAAGTTGAGTAGAAAATTCCTGTCCTATCTATTTAAAAAAGAATTAATAAATGTTCATTTATTCTTTCATTTAACAAATATTTCTGGAGGAAGGAGTCCACAGGCAATTTCAGTCCTGTGATCAGTGGTAATGACACGGTTGGTAGAGTCCTGTAAAGACTGAAACAAAGTAACATTGAACCAGATGAAGGGAATGAGGTGTGTGACACGGGAGCTGGGTGACCTGGGTGACAGGAACAACAGGTGCATGGACCAAAAGAGGAGAGAAAAAGTGGCACATTCATGAGACTGCAAATTTCCAGTATGATATGAGCACAGGAAGGGAGCAAGAACGAGGAAAGATGAAAGATGGGGCTAGAAAGATAAGCAGGAAAGTGATCTTGACTTTGGACCACCAAGGTTGGCATGGAAGAGTTTAAAACAGGAAAGCACAGTGATAAAATATTCATTTTAAAACATTCCACTGGCTTCATCTGAATTATAGAGAAAGCTATTACTTTTACTTTCTCTAGGGAAAATTGTTAATTTTATTAATATTTTTAATTTTATTATTGATGTGTAACCCCAGGTAACCCCAGCTAGCCTCAAAATAACTGACTTTATTACTGAAAAAAAAATGACTTTTTTAGCTTGGGCAAGCATGATCTTGCTGAAGATGAAAGAGCATATTAAAACAAGCCAGGAGCACAAAAACAAGACCAAAACAATAAAGAATGATTTGTTCCTTTTATACCAGGGTTCTTTTTCAAAATAAAGTAAAGCAAAGAAGAACATGGTATCATATCATATTTTGAAAAGGTAGTAAAGTTTTCAAGTAGGCTAAAGCCTCTAAAGAGAATATCATGTTTCAAAGGATAAGCAAATAATCAGAGCACGGTAGAATAAAACTGATTTAGCAGAGGTGTTTTTTTTTTTTTTTTTAAACCCACACACAGTCTTCAAAAGTAGGTTAGTAACAGCTGTGGGATTCAACAAAACTATTTACCATTCATTTCTAAATAATTTTCAAAGCTCTTTCCATTACATTTTCTCACTCTTTTATCTGTTGTCATAATGTCTCTCCATCATTAACACTGTGCCTCCTCAGATCTAATTCTGCTGAGAGGGATCAACGGGGAATCTCGGTGCTGAAGTACTGGGGAAGGGAGAAGAGGGGAAGCATTTCCCCTTCGGGACGTCACTGAGACTACAGGAAACATTTCGTATTGTTTTGGGTTTCCGAGATCCTTCCCTGTGATTCACTGATCAATTCACAGGAAGTTGTTGGCTTGATCTCTCCCCGCTGTCAGCAAGGAAACTGAGTCAAAACAGCAAATATGGGCTGACTGTGTGGGCTCCAAGCTGATGATGGCAATGCCAGGTTATCTTGATTATTTGAAAATGTCCCTGCCTTTCTTTCACCACATTTTAAAGTTCTCTTTAGAACTAGCATGTGCAGCATTCATTCACTTATTAATTCAACAGATATTTATTGATTCCTATATAAGGCAACTATTCTAAAGCCATTCTCCAAAATTCTCCTAAGCTTTCATTTCTAACATCACAAGACACCAGTGCTTTTCTTTTGTATCGATTGGAAGAATGATTACTAGCTATAAGTAGTACATGGAACCACAAGAGGTGCTGACAGTAATTCATTCTGTCAGAAATAAAGTTGCCTTGGGAATTGAACCATAAAATCAATACAAAACAGATATGCAAAGTCACAGGGTTCCAAGAACCATCAGACTTCAACTTCACCGGAGGGAAGATGCTCACATCTCTAAAGAAGGGATTTGTTGTATAGAAGGTTTTTTTTTTTTGCCATGAAAACATAGCAAAAGGAGATTCCCGGAAACAATGGTTCTCAGCGCCTGCCCAAGCTCTATGGTGGTAGGAAGTGAGATTATCTGTTGGGTCAAGCTGAGGAAATAGGCTTCTTGGCAGATATGTACCTGTATGGATACCCATCAGCCTGGCAGAGCCTCATGGCATAAAACATTTGTGTCACATAACCAAGCCCCTGTTTGTTCATTCCTGTTCAGTTGGATCCTTGATCATTTCATATTCTCAGTAGTTTTCCCACAGGGAGAAAATGTATGGATTAAATTAATGTCAGTATTAGTTCACTTGGCAGTTGTGTTTTTCAGTGTGAATTAATTACTTTCCTGGGTTTTTTAATCAGTCACTTGGTTTCTTAATTAGCAGAAATGGGTTTCCCCAAACATAACCAATTCCAAAACACTGGCAAATTCAAATTCTGAGCCTCTTAGGCTGACAAGCAATCTCTGGTCTCAATGAGCTCAGCAAAGTAAATACAAAATTTTTTGTAAAAGGAAAAATTTGGTAGTGAATATTTTGTAAATAAAGATACATTTAGCTACAATGTCCCATTTTCCCTATGTATGGCGACTTTTGGGACACTCTGTATTACCTGGAGAGATATAGCAGTGGCCACTTCTTAGTCCTATCACTTGCCTTACTTTTTAAACATCAATTTAAAGAGATGTGTTAAGGCGTTATGTGTTTCTCTTCCCCGTTTGGCTAATTAATTGACTGATCTCAGCCATCAGGGGAAGGTGCTAAGTGACTTAAAGAAGCTGACTTATTAAGATCAGTTCTATATTTAAAATAATACTGTGAAAAAATGGTTTCTATTTCTGTCTCCTTCTCCATACACCTATTCAAAGCTATTATTATTTATTCTTTTGTGTGACTAAAGATTTGAGAGCAGGTTTTAATAGCTGAGAGGAAAATGAGCTTCTTGGTGGAACAAAGAGGATAGATGTTAAATTATCAACATTTAATTGATATTTCAAACAATGTGATGTATTTGTATATAAGTTAACTTTATGTACATCTGGGGATTGGGCATAAGTTAGCAAATATTTTAAGTACTCTAATCAGATACGCATGCTTCAAGGATGGTTTGTTAATATCTGAAAACCTCAAATTAGATTCCAGAAACAGCTTCTATAAGATTCCTAGAGGGGATCTTAATCGCACAAAAGATGTTATAAAGAATTTTTAATTAGTAAAATAAATGGTGTCTAAGATCTACAAATTGGCCTTGCTTAGGCTATATGAATCCCTGAGATTAAGGGTTTCAATTTAGTGCTGGGCATCATCACTTAAGGATACTGCAGATCTCATTCAAAGATCCTGGGCCTGAATTCTGATTAAAAGGTTAACTGAATCCTGTTACTGGAATAGTATCATATCTGTATTTAATGAATGTTTCGTGCAAAATGCCTCAGTGTGCATAAAAAGACAGAGAAGTGGAACTTCCCTGGAAGAGAAAGGAAAGCATAGTCAATGTTTTAGGGTCTGCTTATTCATACATGTTTGGATTATGGCAGATTCATTCTGACAACTGCTTTAATTTAACATTTCCCCTAGTTGTGATGGTACGGGAGAGGAGACCTAGAAGCCTCTCTACCCCTAAGGGTTGGGTTGCTTCTGATATTTCACAGTTGTGAATGGACAAATTGGCTTAGGTCAGTTCATAATGGCAAGGCCCCAAATAACAATATGACCATTTTGCAATTTTAGTTGCAGAGTCAGATTCTGTTCTAATTAATCACTAAAAAGACACGGATCAGTGAACATGCAGACATTATTACAATTCATTTTCGTTGTTAAGTTATAGCAATTGAATATGATATTCGCTATCAGTAAGTTACTCCTCCTCCTTCTCCTTCTCCTCCATCTCTTTTTCTCTCTACTCCTTTTAGGAATCACTATTTTCAAGGAATGACAGCAAAATGTCAAAAGTACATTGGCTTTGTGTTGCTAGGAAACTAACTAAAGAAGTTTCCTTGCTGGTGTTTCCATCTCAGGCCTCATTTTTCCTCTCCCTCGGAGATTCCCTTCTCATTCCTGAGTAGCAGCTTTATGAGGAGTGTGTGTGGGGGGTGGGGGGAGGATGGGGGGTTCATTTTTATTTCCAGGCGGCTCCACATTCCGTTCCTTGACAGATTTCAAATATCCTCCCCTGGGAGGAGACTTACCTATTACTCAAGTTCTTTTCTTTAGGAAAGGCTCAGAACTAGGTGCTTCTGCAGTAAAACAAATTAATTATCTAGTATATGCATCAAAAGAATTTCGAGACACAATAAAGGATTGATCTTAGTATCTGAAGTCCCAGGTATCACTTGGGTCTTGGTGATTTTCTGGGCTTGCTTACACATCAGGGGAAAAGCTAGTTCCCAAGGGGAGAAGGGCCCCAGGAAGGCTCTCTAGCAAATTGTTGGCTACCTCTAAAGCAGCAAGATTTTTAAACTAGACTCCTCATTTCAGTATTACATTAAAGATATTGGAAAGCAGGGTAAACCTTTTTAGAGATTACTGGGTCAAGGGTGAAGTGAGACAGAAGAGGAAAGATGGAGAAATGGAGGGAATTTAAGGAGAGTAGAAAGTCTTGAGGAAGGCAGAACTTGAACAATATCTTATCTCTATTTCCTTCAAAGGCTTGAAGAGTGTCCCATCCATTGAGCTCCTTTTGCTATCCCAAAAACTACCATATATACCTTCTACAACGAGATTCTAGCTCTGATTAAACTCATTTCTCAACTTCCAGCTACATGTAAAAGCCTTTCTATTTTTACATTTATCAGTACCTTGTCCATGCTTTCTTGACATCATTCTCTTTGAATGATAGAAAAATTCTCCATTTTTTAATTGATTCGTCCTTGTATTTGCTTTCTAGAGCTGCCCTAACAAAGTACCACAAACTTGATAGCTTAAAGCAACTGAAATTTATTCTCTCACTGTTCTGGAGGCTGGAAGTCTGAAATCAAGTTGTTGGCAGGACCACGCTCCCAACAAAGCTTTCAGGGGAGAATGCTTCCTCGTATCTTCTATCTTCCTGTAGCTCCAGGCATCCCCTGGCTTGTGGCGGCATAACTCCAATGACTGTCTCCGTCATCACATAGCATTCTGCCTGTGTGTGTCTCTCTCCATGTCTCTTCTCTTCTCGTAGGAACACCAGTCTTACTGGATTAGGGCCCACCCTAAAGACCTCATCTTTACTCCATTACATTTGCCAGAGCTCTATGTCCACATAAAGTCACATTCAAAAGAACTGGGGGTTCAGAGTTGAACATATCTTTTTATGGACTTGAACATAATTTAACCCAAAATAGTCCTCGAGATACATAAATTTAAAAAGCACAAAGTGAGGCAAAGGGGACACTAGGCAAAAGTGCCTAGGGCACTTAATTTATCTGACATCAACTTACAAGCCTATAACAATAATTGTAGTGTGTACTACCTGTAAGAACGTTATTACTACTACTTTTATTTTTTTCTTTTCAAGGAATAAATGCATTTGTTATTGCATTTGACTCCTATAACAAACGTACGAACACTTTCAGAAATGAGGGAGGCCAGTATGATCACATCTCTTTTATTTTCTAATTAATTATGAAAGACACCATATACCCTATTATCAGGCATCTCCCTTTTCAGGATTCTGCCATCCCCGTGAATTGTCAACAGCCACGCAGTTGTAGTTGAAAGAAGGGATCAATGCAACTTTTACACCAATTGGGAGAATACTGGAGACTTCGGTCAGGGTTGTTTTCCTTCTCACCGCCACATGGTGTCACTCTTGAGAACTGGTCCTACTTTGATGATGCTATCCCTGCAGGGACATAGTCGATCCTTGCAGACGGAGGATCTCATTCGAGACTGAGTTAGCCCAGAGGACCCTTCAATCGAGCGTCCAAGTTTGCAGCTCTTAGCCCTCATTTTCAGGCCCTACACAGTCACTCTCAGGTTACCAGCCAGCCTCAGGAAAGCTGTTGAGTCCAATAGTACGTCCACCCAGAACACCTCCCTCCTCTTTCTCCGTGGGGACTGGTACTAAGGGTTTTCGAGTGCCCAGAGGTATTTTAGAATACATCATATACATTTTTCAGTCTTCACAGGTCGTTTTGCCTCCAAAGTTAAGCTTGCTTGGACTTGTCTTCTGCTTCAACTACAAGGAAGGGTTTGGAGTATATGTTATAAGGGGGCCTAGAAATTCAGGCTTGGAAAGCTAAGACAGAGGCTGAGTGCCCAAGTACATGACTCTTTCTGGGCTGATGTTCACAGAGCAGCAGCACCTCCTTGCTTTCACTCAAAACCACATCAAAAGGCTACTGAGAGCACTATGCCAGAATTGGTTCAGCAGTACCCCACTTTTAGGACCCTAAATTTCATTTCCATGTCCCTAAGGGATCTCTCTTTGTCATATCTGGCAGTTTTTCCATTTTAAATCCTGGAGATCCACCCACCTTTCCGTTCTGGATAAAGCCATTTTCTGCAATTACCGGGCACAAAGGGTCTCATTGAAAGTCCATGTTGTAGACGAAAGAGCCAGTTGCCTTATCCCTGCCCTTTTCAGCACAACTATCCTCAGTGACGCAAGATGCTGCTGGACTGGTTGGTTGACTAAATGTATACGTGGTATCTTTTAGCCATTTATTGAACAGTGTGGGTGTGGCGCTTCTCAGAAAATCCAAGATGGCTTCCTTATACCTTCATTTAGAAGAAGAGGAAAAAGGAAAATGTTCATCTTTAGCAGAACCCTGTGCCATAAAAAAAAAAAAATGATATCTTAAGTGGCAAACTATCTGAAGCCAATTTGGCTATTCACAGCTGTTAAGTGTAGGAAATCAGGGGTAGGTGGACTTATACATCTCCTCCCCCACAACCTCACTACCAAGAAGTTAAAAGCAAGTCTTATACTGTATCTTGCCCCTTACATAAATATTTATTTGCAAGCAGTCACAAAAATCAGTCATACAGCCTGTTCTGTAAGATTGGTGAAGTCCTAGTTCTTTGTCCTTTCAGAGATTCTGATAAAACATGGTAAGAAAGATTCCCTTCAATGAAAAAATGCAACGCTCTTCTGAGTGCATTATTATCTAAACTTCCTGCTGGATGTAATTGGCTTCCGTTAAGTGAAGGACAGACAAGATTGGAAGGTGTTCGGTAATAAGGCTCACTCTTTGGTGTTAGGCTGCTGGACTCATTGGTTCATTACATGTACTTTGTCCGGACCTGGTGTCTTTCAGCCATTTATTGAACTGCATACATTTTCACAGTAAATGCTATTTTTTAACAGTAGTATTAGCCAAATCTTTAATATTTGCGTGCCACATTTTTACTTGCTTCTGTGGTGTGGACTCATAATAAGGGTCCTTCAGATGCTAACTAAACACAGAAAGAATATGTATTCATGACTGGAGCATTTCAAATAAAAGTGAATTTCCCTACCCTGTGGATAAAAGTTAACCTGCATACACATTCTCATGTGGTTTAAACTGAAGTAGTTTAAAGAAAATTACAGGTAATGGAAAACCTTCAATCTACATTATACCTTTTAGCATTATTTTTTGCATTTTTCATAAAATATTTTCACATACATAATTTTATTTAAACTTCATAGAAATTAGATTAAATAGAAATTGTATCCATTTTTCAGATGAGAAAACTGAGGTTGAGAGATTAACAATTTCTCCCTCAGTTACTTTACAAATAAATAGCAGAGTGGGCTCCAATCCTGCTTTTCACATTTCAACTTCAAAATTCTTTTATTGAGGTTTAACACACAAAGTGAGTCTATGGCCGATAAGCATCAACATCATCTGAGGTATTGCCAGAAATGTACTGTCTCAGGGCCCACCCCACAAATGCTCACTTGAAATCTTCATGAGTTGATTGCTCGGTAAAGTTTGGGAAGCACTGTTCTAGAGCAAGGCTCACCACTTGTGTCTGTAAATAAAGTTTTATTGGAACACAACCATGTCCACTTGTCTATGCACGTCTGTTTTCCCCTTCAGCAGCTGCGTTAATGGTTGCAACAGAGACTGTATGGCCCATAAATTTTTAAAAATTTAGTATCTGGATTTTTAAAACAGTTTGTTGACTCCTGTTAGTGCTTCTCAAAATGTGTCAAAGGGCCAGTTTTTTCCTTGTCTCTAATTTCTAATCCATCGTGGAGCTATACTTTAATTTAAATACAATAAAATGAATTATTATAAACTGAAACAAAAAGACATAAAAATATAAGCACCAATTTTTAAATACTAGATTCAACAGACATTATATTATTCTCAAATTGCTTAAAAACTTTGTAAATGATTATTCTCAATTTCTATACCTCACACGGATAAGTGACATTTTGCAGAGCAGCCCTGGCCTGTGGCTGGCACTCTGAGTGGCTCTAAGCTAGAGGAACACAGCCAGACTGCTTGCATTTTTCATAACAGTTCTCCTAACCTGGCTTTCGATAGCTTGTTTAGTCACATGACAATGAAGCCTAGGGATTATAAATGTTTCCCAAATGTAGGGTGGCATCACTCTTTGGAAATACATTTCTTTAAAGAAGTTCAGCTGATGTTTTATTTACCACTGTCTCATCACAGCTGCTGGTTTCCATCGGCCTTGTTATTTCAGAAATGTGTTCAGCCACTGCTGCTACTATGCATTAAGTGGTGCTTACCAACTTACTCCTGAGCTCTCAATTTCCACATAGCAACTATGCTCACACCGCCGAACCGCCGAAGGGACAGAGACCCTGAAAGCTATCACTCTGCATGCAGGGAGAACTCACCAAATTCCATCATCTAATTGACATGCAGAATAAATGTTAGACTCCAGAAAAGAAAAAGATACAAGAACACACTTTCCAAAGTCCCCTAGAAAAATTACCTGCCGTCTAGGAAAATGAAAAGCCTCCAACTAACTCCCTTTTATTAGCTGGTCTCATGTTGCTAGGCAACAAACTCTCAATAGCTCTTGGCCTGTATCCACAGGCAGGCTTTTAAAAAGTCAGGCTTGTCTCCTAAGTCCCTAAGAGTCCTCAACTCTGACTTGTTCTATCTTCTCTGCCTTCTGTTTAGTTGCTGTGTGGAGATTCTGCCTGATTCTGGGATCCTGGCAAGATCCCTAGCCTAAAATCCAAAGGAATTATGCCCTTTAGGAATCACAGGTGGGGGAGAAAAATGCTTAACCCGGCATCAGCCCCTGTGTTTGCAGTCTGGAAGAAACCTTGCAGGCCACTGTGGGCTGACCGAATGCTTTCATACAGACCTGCAGGAATCTCAACTGTGCACATAAATCAGGCTGAGCATGTATATAGGACAGGGATAGAAAGCACATTGGATCACAGAGTGGCACCCCCTGCCAGCACACAACTGCTCTCCACTCTTTATCTCTCAAGGGCGTGAATAGAGCTGTCTGTCATTTTAGAAAATAAGCTCCTTAAGACCAGAAAATGGGCCTTTTTGGATTATTTGTACAGCATACGTCACTAACTAGGCACATAAATAAAAGTTAAATATTAATAAATGTCACTTTATAAGACATAAACGAGCAAAATAAGATCATCTGCCAAGTAGATTTGCCGTAATTATAGTCAGTGAATCTCAATAATGTGTTCCATTTATCACCATATGTAGGAATAAGAAAAATGGTTCAGGTCCTTCCTCCAGCACATCACAGGTTTGAGCATAAATTGGCCCAAATGAGAAATCCAGGAGAGAGAAAGAACTGAAATCACACAATTTCCCTAATAAAGGTGAATGCAAGAATAAGATGAAAGAAATTGTGTCCCTGATTCCAATATGCAACAGCCACTCATTGAGGGCTCACTATCTGCCAGGCCATTTATTTTTAATCCTGACATTAGTTAAGTAGCCAGGTAAGTAAAGCCATTCTCACTTTGAAAACAAGGAAATGGGGCTGTATGAAGTGTCTCTTCCAACCCTGAAGTTTTAAATGGCAGAATTTCAACTTCAGTCTGTTTAGGTTGATGCTCTTCCTACTAACTGCAACACCTCTCTCCATGTCCCCTTGGTGGTGAATCCTAGGGTCTTAAGAAATATAGCTGGAGCTAAAAAACAAACAATAAAAACTTCTCAACCTTCAATATCTGAGAACAGGATAAAGAGTAAAACTAGTGGCCCAGGTAACTTTAGTTGGGCCAGTGTG
Source organism: Lepilemur ruficaudatus (assembly GCA_963574885.1). Lineage (NCBI taxonomy): Eukaryota > Metazoa > Chordata > Mammalia > Primates > Lepilemuridae > Lepilemur > Lepilemur ruficaudatus. Next base: position 108,135 of record CAUYRT010030503.1, read on the forward strand.
TCGCCCAGGCTAGAGTGCAGTGGCATCATCAGAACTCACTGCAACCTCAAATTCCTGGGCTCAGGAGCGATTCTCCTGCCTCAGCCTCCTGAGAAGCTGGGACTGTAGGTGAGAACCACCATACCCAGCTAGCTTTTTCTACTTTTTGTAGAGACAGGGTTTCACACTTGCTCAGGCTGGCCTCAAGCAATCCTCCTGCCTTGGCCTCCCAAAATGGTGGGATTACAGGCATGAGCCACCGCACCTGACCTAGTTAGGCTTTCAGTAGCAAGCATAAAGATGGAGTGTAAAGATGGGGTGAAGATGGGAGGATGGGAATAAATGTATCAACAGAAACTTGAACCTTTCTTTGACACTTTTTGTGCAGCCTTTCTAAGGGTCTCATCTGGCATTTAAAGCATTAAACATGCTAAATCGCCAGCCTTTCTGAGAATAGATTCAATACATGGTGTTTTCCAGTTATGTTGTACTTGTACATCAAAGGGTAAACCCTGAGAACTAAATTATTCAGTGAGGATTTAGTATTCATCTATTGCTCCTGAATACTAATGAGAGAATGCAAACATGGTTTATCATTTTCTATTAAGACAGAAGGGAAAGCTCTTGGCAGAGTCACTGAGAAACATCATTCCTAAGTCGCTTTAAATATCTTTAAATATCTTGATTTAGTAAGAGAAAAACAAATGTGTATGAAGTATCGATTATGTACAATCATCACCATGGAACGTGTGTATGTGTGTGTATACTTCAGTGTGTCTATCGTGTGCCTACAGTGTGTGTGCACATCTGTGTGTGGCAGGCAGTGAATTTGGGCGTTGACAGCAAGCAAATCCAAACAGGAAAATGACATGCCACCAAAGAACTTAAATTTAGCTGAAGAAATGACCCATGTTTAAAAAATTATGCAATCCGACCAGGCAATTAAAATTAGTAGTTTCTCAGGGATTACAAAATATTGACTATCCCCTGTCCCCTGGAACCTCACCTCTACCTTTATATTGCTTCTTTCCTGTCAACATTTAACTTTTTGAAGTCACTCTATTGAAAAAATAAAAAGGCTTTCCTTCAACTCGTCATTACTATTCATCTGCTTTGTCCCTCTCCTGCCTTTTATGGTTAAACCTCTCCAGCCAGTGTCTACCTCAGTATCTCTGTATCATCCAATCTGTCCACATCCTCCATTGCTTCACCTGTATACCCTGAGGTTGTCATTTATTCCAGGTCGCCAAAGCCAACGGGCACTTCTCACCCCTAATTTTGCTCTACATCTCAGCATCTTTGCAGCTTTCTTAGAGTGTTCTACTTCTTACTTGAAATACTCTCTTTTCTTTGCTGTCCACCCTCACTCCCATCCCTTGACATCTCCTTCTTAGCCACTTTCGCTGGTTCCTCCTTTCCTACCCAATTTCCAAATATTACAGTCATGAGGCCGGTAATTTTTCCTTTCCTGTCTATATTTTGTGTCTCTCACTCACTCATATGTTTTTTATAATTTTCAAAATATTAAGGAGTTACAAATATTTTTGTTACATGGCTTGAGTCAGGGCTACAAATGTGACCATCACCTGAATAATGTTCATTGTACCTGTTAAGTGGGTTTTTGACCCTCCCCTCATGTCCCTCCCCCTTGTATGATTTCCAATGACTTTTACTTCCCTCTGTGCACTCGTGTGCCCATCAGTTAGTTCCAATTTATTAGAGGTATGTGTGGTGTTTGTTTTTCCATTCTTGAGATACTTTGCTTAGGATGATGGTTTCTAATTCCTTCCAGATTGCTGCAAAAGAAATCAATTTATCCCTTTTTATGGCTGAGTAGTACTCCATGGAACATATACCACGTTTTGTTAATCCACTGAGGAACTGATGGGCACTTGGGTTGATTCCACATCTTTGCAGTTGTGAATTGTGCTGCAATAAACATTCAAG